>CAJHQP010000719.1:0-158248 GCA_905132765.1 Moricandia arvensis | reverse complement strand
CTAATCCTATTTTCACATCATAACCTATGTCATAAGGACAACAAATCTATAATACAAAGTAATAGATAATATAAAGAGATATATCATAATACTATTTCGCTACATGAATTAGCGTAGTAATAGTATAAGTAGGAATATCTGGTCTTGTGAGAGTTTTTACGTATACGGATCAACTGTTCATTTCTGCATGGTCAGGATAAATCCATATCTTTTGGATTTTTGAATAGAAGTATTTAAAATGTTTAGGTAGGCCAATCTGACTAAGTAATAATTAAAGGACCTATTAGCTAACAATATGATAACTATATTAGAAAGAAAATCCTCAAGCCAACGTAAAGGATTGTCGCCATTGTGGAGTGGAACAACTTTTTTGCTGAAACCACCTCTGCCCTTAATACCACGCCTTTAAGGAAATCCTATGAACGAAGTCACCACGATCCATTCATCTATAGTAGTTGCCTCTGAGCCTATTCTCTATCTGTTACTTATCGTTACAAATACATGTCTTGAAATGTTGTTTAATTACATAGCCTAAAGAAGTGGAGTCATGTTGCTACATTCATGCTCACCGAGTAGACATCAAAAGATAACCTAGTGAACCCTTTTCATTTCTCATACCTTAAGAGTGCCATAGATATGAGAAGACAACCCAAGCTAGCTTGATGGTTTTGAAACTTTCATCAGTCCGCTATATTTGATTAATTCGAAACATAGGTGTAGCTTTTTGTGGTTAACTGAAACATGATCCATGATAAAGAAAAACCTCTGCACCTTTTACCCAATACTAAGAAAAAATCGAAATAAGAGACCCTAAGAAAAAGGGAAAATTTGATATTTGATCATGATTAAAATTTGCATTTGAGATCTATCTATGCATTCATTGACTTGGTTTATGTTATCTTACAAGGTGAAAGTCAAAGAGAGTCTAAAGTATCTACCCCGTGATCATTGGTTTAAGAGATTCTAAGTAAAGACTGCATGATTGTTAAGCCTTTACATTAATATGAGTAAACTGGAAAACAAAAAAAAAATTTATTGTTAAATGAAAGAAAAATTTATGCCTAGACATTTTATTTATAACCGCAATTAAACATGGCCCATCTAACCAAAATAATGATTTTGGACATGTATTGAATAAACAAACAAATATTTCTAGTTTCCCACTCGGCAAACACAACATATAGAATATAAAAAAGCAAAAGTATAGAGACATGCAATTCTTTAAAAGGGAACTACAATATATTGATAGTATAGAAATAAGAACTTGATTTTCCAGAGATGTTACACAAATGCAAAACCAAAAGATGAAGTCAATACACAATTGATTAAATAAGATGAATTAATCAGAAGCGATTGCGGGTTGATCAATAAAGAGTTCCAATGTGCATTACCAAAGTGCCCTCAGTCATGTACAGAGATGTTGTTGCACCCAAAGTTGAACCCCGTTGAGATTGTTGTCACCACACAAAGTTAAACCCTTGTGCCCCAATTGAAAGGTTACAGAGCATTGTTGTTGGTAACGGAGTCAACCCTTGGTCAAAGCTTGAAGAAAACAGAGTGGAAGTTGGAGTAAACGTAGCCTTTCATGGTTATACAGAAACATTGAGAATTTACACTGATGATTGGAGGAAACCGGTTGTTGACGCATCACCACTCAGAGAAGATTCGTTATTTTGAATCCTTATGTTGTTGCAATGCATCAAAACAGGATCCGGCGACAGAAAGCATTCATCAATGGATCCTCCTCGATAGTGTTCACCTGCATCCAAGCATATACGTCATTCATGCGAGTAGAAGCCGCTAATTGTTAGTTGGGTTGTAAGAACGAGAATTAAGAACGAGTGCAAGGACAGATGTGCTCTTCATCTATGCTTTGAGAACGTGAGGTCTTACTAGATGATAGTCATCTTGGGAATCAAATGAAGTGGAAGATCAGACCTGATATCAATCACGTAAACCTGATCATGATAAGTGCTACGCTAACTCTTTTTATCTCCAAGGAACCCTTAACTGCTCCAATACTCTTTTGGAATGCTTTTGTGCGTTCTGTTTGCTCTAGTAGGTAGATCATTTTCTATCTCGATCGGATGAGTTCTTCTACAGAATCTAGTATGAGATTCGTATCCTTCTTCCGTTTTTCCCTCCACTCTGCTCAAATGTTATACCTCTCGAGATGTCTTCCTGTATCTTTGCGCGACGATCTTGCAGCAAGTGCTGACGAGATACCTTTCAAGACGTAATGCAACACACAAAATTTCGTTTATCGCCCACCAGAGAAAATGAAAGTCTAACGCCTTCTTGAGCATAGTCTCTCTCTTGACAAACAAGTTTGTGTTCTGTGAAACGTGTTTGGTCCTGACAGTGCAGCTTCTTGTTCTTCATCTTGTCGTGGAAGCAAGAAGATGATGAAAGAGAATCCATGGTTTACTGTCAAAAAAACAAAAGCTACGAGAGATTATACAGAGAGCATGAAAAATTTCTGAAGTGATTAGTAGCGTGACAACACGAAGTTTAGGGCTGCTATTATAATTTTGATTATCTTTGTTGATTTCCTTTTTGATCTATTTAAAATGTATATACTATTCTTTAATTAACTTTCCATTTGTCCATATATTATAGCCGTGGGATTTTTTAACAGTGTTGTAACACTTTTAATAATTAAGTTAAATTAAATATTAATTCCATAAGTTTCCTATCTTTCATTTCGTTAATCGGGTGATATGTAGATTCGCCCAGATACTGTGCATCCGTGTCAGTTTTGATTTATTTGATTTCTCCACTCGGGTTACTTCGTACACAATTAATTTATTGTTAAATTGGTTTTTTTTTTTGAAACACAAACATATTCTTCATTCATTAAACGATTACATGGATAAAAGACTTCATCAACATAAGATGTGTGATCACTTTTGGAAAAATATAAGAGCAAAGTACGAAGAAAGGATAGAGACACAAGCTTAACCAAACTTGATAAATGTGAAGAAGATTCTAAAAGGAGCCACTCGCCGAATAGCTTCAGGAACAAAGAACATTACGCCCTTCGATTTCATAGACATAAGAAATAGCACTTGAATCGTGACGATTGAACGCTCCACAACCCGATTTCATGCGAATCTATTATCGTTTGTATCTTCCTTAGCTAACCCAAACGAACACCTTACACAGATTGACATACGCGTTAGGAAAACGAATACACTCACTGTTTTTAAGCCAAGAGGAAAGGTACCTCTCCATGAGAGGATTTTTGTGAAAATAACACTCCACAAAGCAGATAGAAGAGGAGAACGATCTCTCACGCGTCCTCGGCCATGAGAAAGTTGACAACCTTTTTTGTACTGAAAAAAGACTTAAAGGCGACTCATATCTTCAACTTTTAAAAGACTCCGACCAAATATAATGAAATTGGTTTAATTAATGCTCTATCGGGTTGACCAGTGCTGAGCTTACTTGAAAGCTTGACAAATCCAACGATATGTACCAAAGAAAAGACAAGAACTTTTGAACTACCTCCAGGCTTGCCTTAATGGGGATAAGCTCTCTAAGCAACTCAACATATATATTTGACGCGTGAAGAGTGTAAAGAGCAAGTATGAGTATAGCAGATTCAGTTGATGCTGGGAGCAGGCTACATGAGCAGGTGAAGATGGATTTCTTGAAGTTCAGTAGTTGAAAGCTCCTCCACGAGGAGGAAGAGCACCGGATTCGTCGAGCTTTCAGGTCATGCCGCCATGTTGAACGTGGAACCCCACAAGCACATGTCTGATGATTACTTTTGGACTGTTGAATAGCTCGAGATCAAAATAGATGGATGTTGAGTGCTAACGGCGATGTAGTTCAGAAGAAGCATCGGGTCGTCGTCGGAAAAGTAGATACGAGATGTTGTCGATGTGGAAGATGGAGGTGAAGCTTCGTGAACGTTAATAAAAGGGCCCATGTCTTCACCATTGCTGGAGGACAAGAGGATGGGTTACTATTAATGGGCCAGGCCCATATTTCAAAGACTCCAGGGCTTGACGTCACCACAGCATCCACCGGATTTGGGGTTTGTCATTGAGCAGCGGCACATGGCGGAGATATGAATCTTGAACTCGGCTGTAGGACAAATCAGAGATTCACTGGAGAACAAAACTCGACAAGCCGTTCAAAAATTTGAGAAACGAAACAACGGGCGGCTTGAGGAGATGGATCTGAAACCCAAAGGAAGTTGCAGAACCGTAGAAAAGGTGTCACTTGCGTGAACGCAAGCTTCCCGGGAACCCCCGGTAAAAAGATCAGTTTCAGTGAGCTCACCAAAGACCATGGACTCCGCCGCAGTCAGTGTCGAACTAGGTTCCGAAAAAGAAGGTTTGATAAAAGCAGAAAGGAAGCCAAAAGGAGAGCTTAGATCGAAAGGACGCTTGAGCTGAGAGGAGAAGAGACGACGCCGGCGAGCTCGGGCTCCGCCGGCGTCGAACAAGGATAAACTTTTGGTTGCTTGGAAATCGTGTCAGGGAGCTTTTTAGAGTTTTCTCATTAGTTGTCTTAATTATTCACTTGAAAATATTTTTATTGTTAAATTGGTTAATTTAGTTAATTAACTGGCCAAATTTCCATTTATTCACTATTTCACATAACCGTTGGAATTTTATACCGTATTGTTTTTTTATACCGTGTTGTTTCAATAGACATATTTCTGGGTTTATATGAAATATTCGGGTGATAATTGGATAAGAAATAAAGGGACATATTCATTAAATAGACAAAAACAATTGAGAGCAAGACGACACAAGTTCCAGTCTAACCGCCATTCTAAGCCCACTCGTTTCACCTGAGCTGAAGATGGAGGCGAATCTCTAAGTATTTAGGGTTTACATGAACCTTACCCAACAGGACGAAGAGAAGGAGGAAAGGAAGCTACATTGTTTTTCTTCTGGAAGCTAAAATGATGGCACAAGACTCGGAGATGAGATTCCAGCAAATCATGAAGAGCTCTAATCTGGGAGGAGTTTCTCAAACGTCATACTTCACTTGCATAGCCGAGTGTACTCAAACAGCTCAACTTTTCCACCAGTTTTGTCCTGTTTTTTAAGAAAATCTTTTTTATTCCTAGCTAAAGTAAACTACTTTTGGTATTTCATTGTTGTTTCGGCCTTGCATAAGATAATATTTCCATTTCCATGCCCATGTTTTGCTACAAATGGTAGAGGAAATTATCCATCCTCTTTGAATGAAATCATAAATTATAACAACAGAAGATAAACGGGATAAGTCTTCAAAGGAAGAAGTTGACATGAAATTCAAAACGGTGTTTGAAAGTGTCAATGTAGCCTTCACGACATGGTCGGTCAGCTTAGAAATAATCACCTTATATTGTGACGTTGACATCCAATCCTCACCTCGGAATTAATGATCACTTATTGACTATTACATCCTTTGTGAGAGGCATTTGATAAAGAATAGTACTGATGCATTGATGTTTGCAGGCACAAAATTTATCAGTTTATGTGGATGGGAACCGGGGGCACTTCCTTGTTGTAGACTGCAAGGATAAATCAGGAGAGGCGGCCAAGAGTACAGAGATTATTGATTTACTTCCACAAACTGCTATCCGCGAGCTTCTAAGTTCCTCTAATTCTAACCTTGGATCAATGAAATTAGGGAATAGTGAGAACTCAACCACTGCTAGACACGTTAAACTCTGATCCCAGTTCAGTTTTACAGGACTGTAAGCTCTGTGGAGCCTGTGCTGGGCTCTGGATTTTCTCAACTGTTCCTAGACCACTGAATTGTGTAGAGTAACTGGTGATACCGAAGTTAATACAGAGATAAACTCCAGGGCTGGTACTCTTCAAAAACAAACTTCAAAGCAAATATATCGATTATTGGCATAAACTTGAGGTCGAAGTTTGGTTCTTACTCTAGAGATCGTGATCATGGGACAGGCAGTTCTATTCAGGATGAACAGTCTAAAACACCAGACAAGGCATCTGATTTAGACAATTATTGTACACCGCAAACCAAAGACAAACAAGTGACGGTAGTAAGATCAACGCTTCCTGAAAACAACAAACCCAAGGATTCAACTCCAGGTAATATCCAATCTGATAATCTATGCTCAAGCTAATTGTTTAAAAGCTCTCATTAGTATAATTTTGTAGCACTGTGCTTAGACACTTTTCTTTGTGAAGATACAGGTAAATTAAACAAACAGACCCAATCAAACAGCATAGGCATTTCTATCCTTGGATCTGGTCGAGACAGACTATCTGCATTACACCGCCATAAGGGATCTTGCAAGACTCCAGCATCACCCTCCGTTTTCAAGGTAACACATTCTTTTTCCTTTATTCTTAGGCACAGTAATTCTGGAGCATAAAATTTGATTCCATTCAGATATTTCTAATGTTTGGTTTGAATTCGGTTTGAGTTTTTTCCGGGTTCGGTTTAGATGTAGTAACACATCGTAAATCCAGTTGAACCCGTTTAACTTCCAAGTTTGGTTTTACATCGGGTTTCAGTTACCCAAATTCTTGTTTGTGATTCAAAAAGACACATATTTTAGTTGCAAGTTTAAATAATTTTTACTAACAAAAACTTGGTAGAACGATGAGGAGAAAACATAAATAAGTTAAACTAGCAGTTAACAATTTAATAAAGTAAAACTATTATTTAAATTTTAAAATAAAACAATATTGTTTAAACTTTAGAAACAAACCTATTCATGATTAAATTCAAATGCAATTGTCAAATGTTAATTTTTTAATCTTTAACTAAATACCAAACTATTTAGTAAACTAAGTATGTAAGTTATTATTCATACAGTAGAAATTTACTTTAAGTACTCAATAATATTTTAAAGTATTTTAGGTACTTATTCGAGAGTAAATTTGGGTTTAATATGAGTTTCTTATGGGATTTTGATTTTTTTTTGATATCCATTCGGGTTTAGATCCGGTTCATGTAAAACGTTTAACCCAAAATATCATATAACAAGATCCATTCAATATTTATGTGGTTCAAATTTATTTTTAATTAACCGAATTCAGTTTGAATTTGTCGGGGTTTTCATTCGGTTTATTTACCCATCCCTAATTTCAAACATTGATATCATGAAAGTTTGGAAAATAAGAACTTAAAAAAAATCAAAGATATGTGAAATAAAATGGCAAATTTTCATTGCGTAAACATGGTTCCTGGTTTTAAAACTACTATTAAATCGATGTTCAATGTGTACATAGTCGTATAAAAGATAACAATACGTAAAATTAAATGGTAAAATTAGTTTTTATTTTCTTAATAGTGAAATGGCCGAACATGATTCCTTGTTTTCAAGTTTCAACCCATGATCAATGTGGTAAAAGACTAGAACAAAGTTACTGTCTCCAAGAGGTGAAGCTGCAGAGCAGCACGTTCACTCTGCCTCAATAACAAAAATACGGTCCATGCTTTCTTACACTTTTCTTTTTCTGCATCAAATATTTCATTCAAACTTAACTTGTCTAATACATTCTAGCCTCAAAGGCTAACCGGTCATGATCCTTGATCTCTATTGAACTGAACTTTTCTACTCGTGATCGGGGGTCTTTGGCTAGACTATCCGCACAGACATTTGTAGAACGAGGAATAAAACTGAGGTTAAAAACAAAACATTAAAGAAGATCTGAGTACTCCAATTTCTTCCTGCTGGCCAAGGTTTTGAAAAACATTTGCTTCAGACACAACGACTCACCTTTGTCATTGTCCAACATAAAATTTCTGCCTCCGCCTGTGGTGGAGATGTCGTTTGCGAGCTCTTACATTGTCCAGTGATTACTTATTTTTTCAAACTTCAAAAGGTTAAAGCTCATTCCTATTGCATCGCTCGACTCTGTCAAGGAATCATCAACTAGAAAGCTCCAGGGACTCGTTGGAAAAATGACTTGACGGGAAGAGCTACCTCCTCCATGCTCTCTTCATTCGTGAACTCTGTTTCTACTATTTGAGCTCCAAGCTTCAGCCTCGCTTCGTGCCAGTTGCAGGTGTTCGGTGGTAAGACATCTTTGTTGTTGAAGCATTTGTAGTTACGCGCCTTCAACAAGTACCACATTAGCCATGACAACATCAAGGAACAAACCCTTAGTTGGCCAGGGTCTTTAACCCATCTCATGAGTGTTTCGGCATTTATATATAATGAAGACCTGGGGAAAGACCCAAGAAGTAATGGTATATCAAACAAGGCGCAACACTGAACTGACGGCGGGCATTCAAAAAGAATATGGCACACCATTTCCTTCTATGGTCCTCATCTCTGGCAGGTGCTATCTGATCCACAGTGTCGTTCCTTCAATTATCTTGCTGAGGCTACGAATCCTGATATAGCTTGCCAGATGAAGTGTTTTATTTTTTCGGGTGCCTTTAGTTTCCAAACCTCTTTCTTCAGTGCGTTTGTACTTGGTTCCATTACTTCCCGAGGTTGCAAGTTTTTTCTTTGTATCCGGTACGTATTGTGACTCGGAATGGATCCAGACATAGTTATCTTTTTGACTTATTCTTCTGCAATGACTGTGTTAACTAGCTCCTCATTCCATGTTTTGGAGTCATGATCGATCAAATGATGGACTTTCCAGTCAGGATAAATTATCATGCCTTGCAGTTTCGCTGGCCTAGCAGGCTCTGTAGGAATCCAAGCATCTTTCCAAACCTTGTATCATTCCCTGTTCCAATCGCCTTTTTGACTGCCTTCTCCAGTATATGCTTTCTTACTCAAACACACATTTTACCCACTTTAATTTATTTCCACAAATATAATGTTTCAGTTTTCGTAATACATACACTGATTATTAACTTATTATATACATTATTCATATATTGAGACGCAAAGGAAAGAGTGTGACTCACAAGATTACGATAAAAAAACGAACCCAACTCAATTGTCTCTCTTTGACACCAAACACGAAGAGAGAAAGAATCGTAATGGGAGAATTACAAAGGATCGTGGTGAAAGTTGTGAGGACTCCTTACTAGAGACTATTCACAAGCTATTAAATAGCCAATATGGTTATACAAAATTAGGATTTACAAGCTATACAGAGATATTATCTAAACTGATTGAGTTTGTTGCGAAGAATAGTTCATATTCTATCACCCTCCCGCAGTCAAGTCGTGGGGTTGACGAACGGTTAGGCTGGACCTGAAGTCATTGAACAAGCTTGTAGGAAGGCCTTTTGTGAAGACATCAGCAAATTGTAGAGACGATTGCACAAATAAGACTTTGACTTCCCCAACATACACTTTTCCCCTGACAAAGTGTGTGTCAATCTCTATGTGCTTTGTTCTTTAATGTCGAACTGGATTGTGAGCTAGATAAAACGAAGCTGATGTTGACACACTAAACAATGGAGGCCTTTGAGATCCGATAGCCCAACTCGAGAAAGAGGTTGCGAATCCATGTAAGTTCAGAGACAGCGTTCGCAACTCCTTTATATTTTGCTTCTGCACTCGAGCGAGATATTTTCTGTTGACTTTTTGATGAACCATGACAGCAATTCAAAGCCAATGTAATCACAATACTCTGATGTTGATCTGCGTGTATCTTGACAGCTGGCCCAGTCTACATCAGAGTAAGTGACGAGGTCCGATATCAAAATTTTCATTAGCTGATGTCCAAGACCCTTAGTTTTCTGAATGTACAATATTTAGCGTTTGAGAGCCTGGAGATGCGGTACTCAGCGATCATGCATATATAAGCATACCTGATGAAATGCATAGGCGATATCAATGTGTGTGCAGGTGATATATTGTAAGGCACCAACAAGACGTATGTATTGTGTAGGATCTAGAATTGGTTCACCTTCATTCGCCAAATCTTTGATTGAAGATCCACTGGTGTCACGAGCGGTTTACAATCGTACATGCATGCACACTTGATAATGTTAGTCGCATAGGCTTGTTGACTGAGAAAGATACCTCCATTAATGAACTCTGCTTTCACGCCAAGGAAGTATTGAAGCTTTCATGAATCGGACATAGGGAATTATGTTTGAAGTTGAGTGACTATCTCTTGTAGAAAGCGATTTTCAAAGGCAATAAGAATGATATCGTCGATGTAGAGCAATAGGTATGCTTGTCTTTCATCTTTGTTGTAGATGAAGAGGGAAGCATCACTCTTGCTGCATATAAAACAAGGTCAGTAACAAACTTATCAAATCGAGAATTCTAAGCTTGGGGCAATTTACCTTCGGTCCACACTTCTGGGCAGACCCCATACGCTGGGGTAGCCCTAAAAATTGTAAGTCTTCATTTATTTATTTATTTTAATTGAATACTACTTATTTAATTATTTAAATGCAATATGTAATTATTTATCATTTCTAATTTTTATAGATCGAGCGGGAAGGAGCACCACCATCTCTTTTCCGCCTTTACAAGATCACACACCAGCATGCAGATGGGACGTTTGTAGATGCTCGAGCGGAGAGGATCTACAACGAAGCAGAGACTCGGGTCCAGGAGGGCCAGACTCAGTTGTCGCAGCAAAATACGGATGCTCCACCGGTCCAGTTGTCCACCGTCGAGCAGGACAAAATTTTTGAGCAAGTTGAATTTTTATTGCCTTCGTTATATTTTAGTTTTCAATTCAAACTATAATTTATAATTTATTTTCTTATATTCATTCATATATTTCTAATTGAAGGTTGTCCCGAAGAGAAGAGGACGGATGGCCAGAATCGGTTTTGTAAACGATGTCCCGGGTGTTAAAGCTGCCTTTGCTGCAAGAAGGCAAACCGAGACTCGGGTCGAGTAAGAATTGGCGGCGGCCAATCATGTCACTCCGCAGCTCCAGACGAACGACGCTGCCAACAGAAACTAAATTAGGGCAATGACATCGATGTTTCATCTCATTATTGATACAAACCCGGCGCTGGCAGAGATGTGGCGGACTGTTCGTCCAACCATGAACATTGACCTCACTCCCGAAGAACAGGCGTACATAGAGCGACAGGCGGAGCAACATAATTCACAACTCTTCGATGAGCTAAACTCGTAGGTTTTATGTTTTTAATTTTTCTTTTGTATATTATATATTTTGAATATTGTGACTATATATTTTTTATTTTAGATTATAATTATCAATTTGTATAAATTCTTTGAATTCAATAATTATTTTTTGAATTTTAATATTTTATGAATTTTTATTTTATTATTTAATTTTTATTATAAAATTGATTAATTCAATGTTAAGTAGATGTAAAATTACGTCTAATTAACAACGATTTTTGATGTAATTAGTCATAATATTTACTACTAATTTACTTTGAAAACCGATGTTCAATCTACGTAAATATTACGTCTAATTAACAACGACTTTCGATGTTAATTAGTCGTAATATTTATGACTAATTTACTTCGAAAGTCGATGCTAAATCGACGTAAACTTTACGTTGACTTAACGACGATATTTATCTCTAGTTTACGTTTAGTATATGGCAGTAATCTTACATCGACATTACGACGATTTTAGATACGTCTTGTTTACGACGATTTTAGATACGTCTTGTTTACGACGAATTCAGTTCATCATGTTACTTCAAATTTACGATGATTGATGCATTACGACGAACCGATAACGACGAATGGCAAATTGTCTTTACTTAGTCTTACTCGGCTGATTACGACGAAATAACAAATTTTTTGGTAGTCGTTATGTCCATGTTTTCTTGTAGTGATAACTGATGATGCAACATTCGCTTTGGGAACGGAGCAGATCCAGGAACGAGCATGATGATTTAAAGTCTTGAGTTGATTATTCTACTTCGCTACAAGGAGGACTTGCATCAACTTTGAGTAACGAGTATACCCATTCACCTAGTATTGTTGCTGCAGGACTACATTTCCAGGATGGAACGTGGAGAGAGTTTTCTCGATCATATCATAATCACTTATTTTTTCTCCACATAATATTATCCTAGATGTAATTCCAAACATCGTGGAATTATATTCACTTACACTTTTGTATTGCTAGAACCGCGGCGATAGAAAGTCAATATGAGATTTGCGTTGGTTTTTCTAACTAAGCAAAGCATTATCATTCGGATGGATCCACTCGTGTTTAGCTTTCGGTAAGATCGAACCTCTATTTTAAAGATTGCCCGAGGTCCCTAGGGTCCTCTTTCGTAATATATTCATCTTTTAAACCATCATGTATATTGTATATTAAAAATATCATGGTTTTAGCCTTTTTCTCATCTGATACAATTTTTGAACTATCAATGGTTTCCAAAAGTCGGTTTCTTCTCAAGTGCATCTTTGCACCCACTGTCCAAATCATATAGTTATTTCCCGTAATATCAAGGACGTTTATTTTGAGTTTTGTCAAATTCGAGATGATAACTCGCTAGTATAACTTTGTTTGGTACAAGATTAGATTTTTTTGTGTTGATAACATATTGTGTTTTCTAAGGTAAGAAGGTATTTATAAATAAGTTTATATATATTTCATATATATGTAACTGTGAAAAGACGTGACTAAACGAGAAATATAATTTAACTTCTTTTTGTTTGCTTCAGCTTTTTATTGTCTGTACAAATAAATGAAACAGTCATCTTGTTTATAGTATAAAAGTGTCGGTTACTTATACCGACTTTTAGGAAGAATACAAAATAGAAAAGAATAATATTTATCCTAAATGCAAAATGGATAATCACATTTTGATATTATTTCTTTAATATAGATTTTGTTTTAAAGGAAAGTATCTTCTAGCTAAATAATATACCAAAAATATATCAAATATATAATACATAAACATATAGAGTCAAACACATATAGTAAAATACTTCAAATACAAGACTAGATAATTGTATTTTAAAACTGATCTCCTCATAGATCTATAAAGGTTTTTCTAGTCTCCAAACTTTTCATAGTTATCCATATTCAATTTAAACAAATTTTAAGAGAAAAGAATGGTCAATGCAACTTCGTCGTCGCTTGTTCTTCCCATCATCTTCCTTGTTTTGCTTTCCTTAGGTACATACTTTCATTAGTATTTGTTCAAAAAATTATATTCATCATTTTCTTTTTCAAAATACAGTTTTATTATTGTCAGACCTATTCATTGACGTATACCCCAACATTGTTGTTAGTTATGATGTAACCCGTTGGTATATATTATCGTTATAGTTCACTTATGCTAATCCTATTTAAATAATTCAATTACTATTTTCTATAATTTTCAGATTCGGCCACTATTAATCGCTAGATACAACCAAATACTGTAGTTCAGCATTTTTTTTAAGTAGTAGTGAATTTTTTGTTATCGAGAAGATATGAAATATAGCTTTGTTTGATATAGGTGAACAGAGTATGGGATCCAAAGAGTGCGCAAAATATCTTGGGCCATGCAGTGACCACCATTGTGATAGCCCGTGCCCTGATATCTCAGACTGTGATCAGTCATGCAAAACGTTTTTTACATTTTCTGGAAGAAATGTAAGTGGTAGTTGTGATCCCCAAGTAAAAAATAATTGTATTTGCCGATATGATTACCCTTGTATTGATATGTGATTTATGTACTTCATCAACTTTATCCAAATATATAAATTAAACTCAAAGCATAAAATAATGTCGTGATCTCATAGAGCATATAAGATGTATTGCAATGATTAACATTAGAAATTAACTATCAAAGAGTACATAAAATTGATCGAAGGAGAAAGTAGAAAAAGCTTGTATCCTTTGTTTTAGGTCGTTTTCATCAACTCAACCAAGCTGAATTGGTCAATTCTTCCGGTTACCAGTTCCAACTAAAACTGATGGTCTTACCAAAGACGAATCTTAGAGAATACACAATGCTGGTATCTTACTAAAGCTTAAAAAAATAAAAAAATAGAAAACATAAAAAGAGAGAACAAAGATAGTTTTTTGCTGAAGAGACTTAAAATAATTTATGAGACTCTTACACTTAGTTGTTATATTGTGATTGATTTTAATTTTATTTATTTAAAAGTTTTAATTTTAATTAGCTGATAGACTCTTGGTTAGGAGCTTTCCTAATGCTAATGCTCTTAGATCTTGGTTATAATGCTCTTAGATCTTGGGTATACACGTGGATTGATCATAGTCCTTTAAACTAGCAATTGACAATCACAATACTTTAGATGATAATAATAAAATCATTTGGTTAGTAACTAACTTCATTGAAGTTTCGGTGAAATGACTTGGTCAGATCTCAGAAGTCAAAACCCAATTCGTCCAGTGACATGCGATAGCTTAGGCCATGTTTATTCCCAGTTTTTTAGGGTGGATTTCGTAACTTAATTTGACTTTTTTTTTAAAAAAAATTTTGGCTAAGAGACAAATCTTAAGTCTTTTATTTAAGAGACGGTTATTAGATTTTTTTAGTTAAAAACTAAAAAACGTCTCTTACAAAAGTTAAGAATATCTACTAAAAGACTACCAATAAACATGCTCTTATACGTATGCAATTTGATTATGACTTGGACAACCTAGCCAAAACGTCAAAATATCTAATCTGTTGACCGTTAACGCCTTTTAAACCAAACTCAAATTTGTGTCCGGCCATACACGAGATCTTGATTGTCCGATTCTGATCGATCGAAATCAATGAATGCTTCACAAATCAACGTTGTCTCCAATCGATTCTGCTCTCTAGAACAAGGTAAAGGCGTAATTAACCTTTACTTCGGCGGGAATTTAAGCTATATATGCTTATAACTTTTTTGGATTATTCTGATTTAGATTATTCAAATTTTTGACCGTAATAGCATTTAGTTGATATATATATATATATATATAGAGAGAGAGAAACTTGATTTATTTTCAAATTCAATGGTGATTAATATTAAACTAGAAGAAACCTGTAACTATATGAATTGATGAATGATTATAATGGAAACAGCACAATCTATGATGTCTTAACAACAAGTTTCAGTAGATGTTGTTGATATGACATTGGAGGATATGCTCAGCGAAGAGGAGGATGCATGTAGAGATGCTAGTCGTGAGAAACATAGGGAGCAGAGGCTTGTCCAGGTGATGAATGTGAAGAGAAAAAGAGACTTTCTTTGCCTGGAGAACGTTAATGGCGAGATGGTGAACATACTGGAGGGACTCGAATTGCATACCGATGTTTTTAATGCAGCAGAACAACAAAAGATAGTTGATAAAGTGTGTGAGCTACAAGAGAAAGCACGTAAAGGAGAATTAAGTAAGTAGTTCTAGCTTGAGGCTAAAGCTTTCCTTGTTTTTTCTTTAATTTGCCAAAAACTTTACAAAAGACTTCTCTTGTATTTCTCTTTGTTGTAGAGCGTGCATTTACTCCTAAAGGAAAAGGACGTTCAGCTATTCAATTTGGCTGTTGTTTTAACTACAGAACAGTAAGTAGTTAAACTTGTTCTTCAGTAAGTAGTAGAAACTCGTTCTTTGTAATATAATCTTTTTTTTGTTGCTTTCTTGTCATTTTGACAGAGCAAAGCTGGAAACCCGGCTGGGATTCTTAGACATGAAACTGTTGATCCATTGCCTTCTCTTTTCAAAGTGATCATTAGAAGGTTGGTTAAATGGCATGTTCTGCCTCCAACTTGTGTACCTGATTGTTGTGTCGTCAACATCTATGATGAAGGTGATTGCATACCTCCTCATGTCGATAATCACGACTTTCTTCGTCCATTCTGCACCGTTTCTTTCCTTAGTGAATGCAATATCCTCTTCGGATCAAACCTCAAACTTGAGGAGAACGGTGATTATTCGGGTGGTTCATACTCATTACCGCTTCCGATTGGGTAAAGCATATGTATTTGCTTGCCAAAAAAAAAATTAAAAATCGTGTCACTTTCTTGGAACAAAATATGAAACAACGTCTTTTTAACTTGTTTCAGATCAGTGCTTGTGTTAAACGGCAATGGAGCTAATGTAGCTAAGCATTGTGTACCTGAAGTTCTCACAAAAAGGTAGTTTTGATTGGTTTTTCTTTTATAAACAACATTGTTTGTGTTATTTATGTGTGTTTTACTCGGTTTTTCAACAGAATATCAATCACATTTAGAAAAATGAAAGAGTCAAAACGTCCAATTTGGTTCACACCAGAGCCTGATTTGCAGTGGATACAGCCATTGCCATTCGAGCTGGAATCGTCCAGTTCATCTGACCATGGTTATTAGTTTCTGAAAATGTGTAATTTTTTTTTTGTAAATTTCAGTTTGATTTGTGGTTATATATAATGTGAATAATTGTTCACTGTCTTCAATAATGTGACCAAACATGTGTGTTTTACGAAATCAAATAAATCGAAAATTAATATATGGATTTAATTAACCAACTAGTTGGGAAATTTCGCTTCTTTATGTTTTTGTGAATATTATTTTTCTATCTCGTAGGTTTTGCTTTGTTTTTTATATGGTTTTATATAGGGGTGAGCGTTTTACCCGATACCCGAACCCGATCCGAAAAACCCGAACCGAAATCCGAACCGAAATAGCAAAATACCTAAACAGTTATTGATTTAAGAGAGATTGGATATCCGAACCCGAATGGATATCCGAAGATAACCGAACATAACTATACTTAACCTTATATTTCTAGTTTATATCTCTTATTTTATTTAAAATATTTATATTTATGTTACGCAAACTTTAAAATCATACAATAAACATATAAATATGGACAAAATGATTTGATACTCACCTTAAATGTATGTCAAGCTTTTTGTTTCATGTATTAACAAAAGTTACATTCAAATTTTAAAAACAATAACCAAATCAATGTCTTTTTATTTTTGACATGTATCTCCAAATCTATTAATCGTTCAATCTATTAAAAGATAAACACTAAGTTCAGTGAAAATTATATTTTTAAATACAAGAAATTTTAAAAATGATTTTTTTAAAGTATAAATATTCGAACCCGACCCAAAATAACCGAACCCGAACTCAAAATACCTGAACCCGACCCGAACTCAAAATACCTGAACCCGACCCAAACTCAAAATACCCGAACCGGACCCGAACTACAAAAATACCCGAACGGGTTCTATAACCCTATACCAAAATACCCAAAAATCCGAAATACCCGACCCGAACCCGAACGGGTATCCGAACGCCCACCCCTTTTATAGCTCCAGAACTTTTAGCTTGAAAAAAGAAACTATCATATATGTCACTACTCGTCTTTATTTTATAACCATGAACTACGGTCATGGACTCATGGTAGCTAGCGCAACTCAAGGATAGCGAATAGTTATTTACTTATATTAATTTTTTGCAAAACGAATAAGATTACATTTCTAAAAATTTGAGCACCAAAAATCAGATTTAACTAATAATATTGACCAGAAAAGAAAAGGAAAAAAACTTAAACCAACAAAACTTTCAACGGATAATGGTAGACGCATAAGAAGCCAGTAAACAAAAAAAGAAAAACAAGACCGGAACCACACGTGTTTGCATGCATGCACCTTTAAATCCATAACATGTCTCCAAATGTTTCATCTTTTCCTCTCTCTCTCTTTCTATCTCGTTATGGCTAGCGACATCCAACACAGACCCATGTACGGCTCAACCACCGTTCCCCGCAGCACCAACATTAACCATCCAGTCGCGTCCTTCCTCCGTCAGCTAAAATCAAAAACTCCTAATCACTCTGGCAAGCTCTTCGGCCTTCTTGCATTCTTCATCTCCTGTGGATTACTCCTCTTACTCACCGGAATCACCGTCACAGCTTTCATCCTCGGATTCATCGCTTTCCTTCCAATCATCATCATCTCAAGCCCTATTTGGATCCCTTTGATCCTCCTCGTTACCGGATTCTTGTCCCTTGCTGGAATGGTATTCGGTACGGCGGCTTTGATCTCGTGGACGTATAGGTATTTTAAAGACATGCACCCTGTCGGGTCGGATCAAGTGGATTATGCTCGGAGTCGGATCTTTGACACGGCTGCTCATGTCAAAGACTATGCTGGTGGATACTTCCATGGCAAGCAGAAAGATGCTGCACCTGGTGCGTGAAACGCTTCACCCGTATACGGTTTGGTTTCACGTAGAAATTACTTTTCTGTTTTTATTATTATATTGTTTTAGTTTTATTCTGTCTCTTTTGGTACGATCGTCAATGATGTATACTGAGATCAATTTAAGCTTTGAAATCTAGTTTTGGTTTTGGTATGAAATATCACTTTAAAATAGTAAGATTTTTTTTGCCGTATAAAATATATTTATTGTAAAATCTTAATAATAGTTACCACGACATGAGAGATTGTTTCCATCCTTCCTTCTCTTTGTAGAAGTGAACTTTTCCACCAAAACTCCTCTCCATGAGAGGTACTTTTCTCTTGGCTTCAACGCCAAAGAGTGTTATCATTTTCCTAACCACTTGTTATCTTTTTTTTTTTTTTTTTTTTGATAACCGAGTGTCCTAGCACCACCGAGGTGGCCTAGACTAGAGACCAAGGCCATTTTAGAGCTAGGCACAGCGGACGTGAATCCTGGCCCAATACTCAGACGGGTTAACCCCTGGCAATGGTCTTGGTCTCGGACGCTGGGGAGCCGCATGTGAATGCCCCAGTGGCCCGGGAAAGTGTTTGCAGCCGGCGGGGATCGAAGCCAGAGTATCGAGGTTTGGGCCTCTCAGCTGGACATCTCCTACCACTAGCCCACTTAAGCGGGTTTTGTTATCTTGTATAATGGTTCGTTTAGGACCGGAAAATACAACGAGACTCATCTTGGTGAGATCCGAGGTTTTGGAGCTTTCAACGTCACGATATATGGTGACTATTTTGAAGTCTGAAAAATCTGAAAGGCATAGTGCTTTCTCTAAGAGATCGCTTGCTTGTGGCTCCTTTAGAATTAATTTCGACTCTTTATCAAACTTGGCTAAGTTTATATCTCTATCTTTGTATTGTTTTGCGCTTTGTTTTTTAGAAAGGAATGCACATCGTATGTTAGATGTTGCTCTTTTCCATGTAATGATTTAAGATATGAATGAAGAATATGTTGTGTTCAAAAAAAAAAAAGTTACCACGACAACTCTTCGATGGGCAATTATATTCACTAGATGTTGTCCGCGATACGCGCGGATTGTGTTTTATAAATTTATTTCTAATTAATTTTTAGTTATAAGTTAATTTTCACAATTATAATTTAAAATTTAGCTTTTTCTAATTATAAGTTAGTTGAATAAAAAAAAACAAAATCGAACTCATCTCTTGTTTTACTTTGTTTTCAAATTACTGTTTTTAACTTTTATTATGTTAGATATTTTGATTTTATTTATCTAATTATTGTATATATCATTTTGTATATTTTGTCGTACTTTCAGTATAAATGTAGCAAATAGTAGGAAAAATCTACAGAAAAAACTTTTCCCTGTTATAGCAATTTGTAAAGACACCAAAAGACATCAATCTATCAAGAAATTGTCAAAGAGATAGACTTTACTTTTCCCAAACAAATATATTTTGTTACCATCATGTAGGCCTTGCGGTTGACCAATCTGATAGTCAAAATCAACGTTTATGGGACAACCACCTGAAGTGTAATGATCCATTCTGTAAAACCAATGATCAGGTGTTGTCCCACTTAGTTTTCTTCTCCGACGAATTGCTTCAAGGATGAACCGAACAGACTCCACAAAAGAGAAAATGACCAAGAGCCACAATTCCTAGGTTGTAGCAAGTCGTTTCATTGAGAGTTTGAGACCAAGTAAGTGACCATGTAAATGTCAGAAATGTTAAACACGTTTTTCTTGATGGCCGGTGTGAACAGTGTTGGCGTGGACGGTGACGGCGTGGACGGTGAAGTTAGGCAGCCGAAAGATTGGACAATCGTTTTGTCCAAGATTGTGAGCTCACCAACCTCCTCTCCATCCCTATAAAAGGAGAGCCATGGTGAATCAGTTCATCATCCCAAAAAAATCACAGAGAGAAGGGAAGAAGAAGAAGAGAACGTAAGAGAGAATGAGTGGGAAGAAGAAAAAAAAAAAAACTTTTTCTTTTCATTTCGGGTATATTTCCTTACGGGTATTTGGGATCGGTTGAGAGAGAATTATTTAGAGAGTTTGTTATTTTCTCCTTTTATAACGAGAGAATTATTATTGTTTTCTCCGTTATAATTGAGAGGTTGTAACTCCTATTATTTTCTTCGGAATAAATTCTTCTACCTTGTCCGTGGTTTTTCCCCTTTGGGGTTTTCCACGTTAAATCCGGTGTTCCATTTATTGCACTATTTCTCAAATTATTAGCTGCGACCCTGCTCTATCCGGTCCAATTTCTACAACAAGTGGTATCAGAGCTTTGGTTTCGTTATTCTGGAAGAAGCAATGGCGGCAAAATTTGAGATCGAAAAATTCAACGGCAGCAATTTTGCGCTGTGGAAGTTGAAGATGAAGGCTATTTTGAGGAAAGATAGCTGCTTAGCGGCCATTAGTGAAAGGCCGGCTACATACACGGATGATGATAAGTGGAACGAGATGGACGGGAATGCTATTGCAAATCTTCACCTTGCACTTGCAGATGGAGTGTTGTCAAGCATTGAGGAGAAGAAGACTGCAAAGGAGATATGGGATCACCTTGCAAAATTGTACGAGGCCAAGTCGCTGCACAACAAAATTTTCCTTAAGAGGAAGCTTTATACTCTACTGATGGTGGAATCTACTTCAGTGACGGAGCACATCAACACCTTGAATACTTTATTTTCTCAACTCACTTCGTTGAGCTATAAAGTATAATCACAGGAGCGTGCTGAGCTTCTACTTCAAAGTCTACCAGATTCATATGATCAACTCATCATCAACTTAACAAATAATGTCTCCACCGACAGTCTAGTCTTTAACGACGTTGCAGCTGCGGTTCTGGAAGAAGAAAGTCGGCGCAAAAGTAAGGAAGACAGACGAGAAACTCCACAAGTGGAGGCATTGACGGTGATGAGAGGAAGATCAATGGAGCATGGCTCAAGTGGGAGTCACAAACATGGTAGATCAAAGTCAAGAAGTAAGAAGATTTATAAATGCTACCACTGTGGCAAGAAGGGTCACTTGAAGAAGGATTGTTGGGAATTAAAGAATTCCAACCCTCAAGGAAATGTTACAAACACTTCAGATAATGGAATAACCCTGTGTTGTGAAGCAGCAATTTCAAGCGAAAACAGGAGAAGGTTCGCTGATATATGGTTGTTCGACTCAGGAGCTACATATCACATGACCTCTAGAAGAGATTGGTTCTATCAATATGAACCTATCTGTGGAGGATCTGTGTACAGTTGCAATGATCATGAGCTTAAAATTGTTGGCACTGGGTCCATTCAGATGAAGATGTATGATGGTACAATTCGTACTATTCATGAGGTGCGGCACATGGAAGGCCTGAAAAAGAATTTATTATCGGTGGGGCAACTTGATGATTTTGGTTGCAAAGTTGAAGTCGAGAATGGAACTCTAAAAGTAATTAGAGGAGCAATTGTGCTTATGAAAGGAGAGAAGATAGCTGCGAAGTTATACATGTTAAAAGGAGAAACTCTGTCAGAATCAGAAGCATCTGTTGCTTCAAGTTGTTCCAGTGAGAAGGCTACAACGGTGTGGCATCAGAAACTTGGACATATGTCGGAACAAGGCATGAAAATTCTTGCAGAGAAGAAGTTACTTCCGGGTCTCATAAAGGTATCATTATCCTTTTGTGAGCATTGTATTACAAGCAAGCAGCATCGGTTGAAGTTTAGCACATCGAGTTCTAGAAGTAAAAATGTTCTAGAATTGGTTCACTCTGATGTGTGGCAAGCACCAGTTACATCACTAGGAGGAGCGAAGTACTTTGTGTCCTTCATCGATGACTACTCTAGGAGATGTTGGGTGTATCCTATCAAGAGTAAGGCGGATGTGTTTTCAGTCTTCAAAGTTTTCAAAGCACGGGTGGAACTTGAATCTGAAAAGAAGATCAAGTGTTTGAGGTCAGATAATGGAGGTGAATACACTAGTGATGCATTTATCAAATTCTGTAAAGCAGAGGGCATCAAAAGGCAGTTCACTACATCATACACTCCTCAACAAAATGGAGTGGCAGAGCGGATGAACAGGACTCTGTTAGAAAGAACAAGAGCAATGTTGGGAGCTGCAAGCTTAGAGAAGAAGTTTTGGGCAGAAGCAGTCAACACCACCTGTTATGTGATAAATCGGTCGCCATCAACTGCAATTGAGTTGAAGACACCGATGGAGATGTGCACAGGGAAGCCAGTAGATTATTCATACCTCCATATATTTGGGATCCCAGTGTACGTGATGTACAATACCCAAGAAACTACAAAACTAGATCCAAAATCTAGAAGGTGCTTGTTCTTGGGATATGCTGATGGAGTGAAGGGGTATCGCCTGTGGGATCCCACTGCCCACAAGGTTATAATCAGCAGGGATGTTATCTTCACAGAAGATAAAAAGATCGAAGAAGAAAATAGCAGTTCAAAAGAAAGGTCAGAGATCGTAGCAGTACGGGTGGAAAAAGAGAATTCTTCTGAAGCAACACCAGAACACGAGGAAGAAGAACTTGCTGAGTCTGAAGAAGAACTTGGTAAAGGAAAGCGTGTAAGGACTACACCAGCCTGGCACAAAGATTATGATATGAGCTGCAATGTTGCATACTGTCTTTTAACTGAGGACGGGGAGCCATCAAATCTTCAGGAAGCAATGAGCAGTCCAGATGTATCTCAGTGGATGGAAGCAATGCAAGAAGAAATTGAAGCTCTACATAAGAATAAAACTTGGGAGCTTGTATCATTACCACCAGGAAGAAAAGCCATTGGAAACAAATGGGTATATAAGATCAAGCGAAATGGTGATGACCAAGTGGAGCGGTATCGTGCTAGATTGGTGGTGAAAGGATATGCTCAGAAAGAAGGCATCGACTTTAATGAAATCTTTTCACCTGTGGTTCGGCTCACAACAGTTCGGATGCTGTTGGCAATGTGTGCTACATTTGACTTACATCTAGAGCAGTTAGATGTGAAAACAGCTTTTCTTCATGGCGATTTTGAGGAAGAAATTTATATGCTCCAACCAGAAGGTTTTGAAGAAAAAGAAAAGGAGAACTTGGTTTGCAGGTTAAACAAATCTCTGTACGGTCTAAAGCAGGCGCCAAGATGTTGGTACAAGAGATTTGATTCCTTCATTATGAGCCTTGGATACAGCAGACTCCATGCAGACCCTTGTGCATATTTCAAGAGGTTTGGTGAAGGAGAGTTCATTACATTGCTGTTGTATGTAGACGACATGTTGATAGCAGGCCCCAACAATGATCGTATCAATGAATTAAAGGCACAGTTGGCTAGGGAGTTTGAGATGAAGGACTTGGGACCAGCAAACAAGATTCTAGGGATGCAAATTCACCGAGACAGAAATAATAGGAAGATTTGGCTTTCACAGAAGAATTATTTGAAGAAAATCTTGCGAAGGTTCAACATGCAAGATTGTAAGCCAGTCTCTACCCCACTTCCTATTAATTTCAAGTTATCCTCCAATATGTATCCTAGCAGTGAAGAAGGAACGATGGAAATGTCTCGAGTACCGTATGCATCAGCAGTGGGTAGCTTAATGTTCGCAATGATTTGTACACGACCTGACATTGCACAAGCAGTGGGAGTAGTAAGTCGGTACATGGCGAACCCTGGTAAAGAGCACTGGAATGCCGTTAAGAGGATCCTAAGATATATTAAGGGTACCTCGGATGTTGCATTATGTTATGGAGGATCAGACTTTGTTGTCAGAGGCTATGTTGATTTAGATTATGCAGGAGATTTGGATAAGAGCAAATCCACAACGGGATATGTGTTTGCACTTGCTAGCGGATCTGTAAGTTGGGTTTCAAAACTACAATCAATTGTAGCGACATCAAAAACTGAAGCAGAATATATAGCAGCTACACAAGCTAGTAAAGAGGCAATGTGGTTGAAGATGGTGATGGAGGAACTCGGGCACAAACAAGAGACAATTTCTCTTTTTTGTGACAGTCAGAGTGCCGTGCATCTTGCAAGGAATCCAGCCTTTCATTCAAAAACCAAGCATATTCGAGTCCAGTATCACTTCGTTCGTGAGAAAGTGGAAGAGGGCACGATAGATATGCAGAAGATTCATACAAAAGAAAACATAGCAGATTTTTTGACGAAAGCAGTCAGTACTGACAAGTTTATTTGGTGTCGATCCTCTTGTGGCCTGATGGAGACGTAAGCAACATGGAATGGCAAGGTAGAAAGAATGGTGTGAAGATCCGATTGATCCTCAATCAAATCTTCAAGTGGGAGATTGTTAAACACGTTTTTCTTGATGGCCGGTGTGAACAGTGTTGGCGTGGACGGTGACGGCGTGGACGGTGAAGTTAGGCAGCCGAAAGATTGGACAATGGTTTTGTCCAAGATTGTGAGCTCACCAACCTCCTCTCCATCCCTATAAAAGGAGAGCCATGGTGAATCAGTTCATCATCCCAAAAAAATCACAGAGAGAAAGGAAGAAGAAGAAGAGAACGTAAGAGAGAATGAGTGGGAAGAAGAAAAAAAAAAACTTTTTCTTTTCATTTCGGGTATATTTCCTTACGGGTATTTGGGATCGGTTGAGAGAGAATTATTTAGAGAGTTTGTTATTTTCTCCTTTTATAACGAGAGAATTATTATTGTTTTCTCCGTTATAATTGAGAGGTTGTAACTCCTATTATTTTCTTCGGAATAAATTCTTCTACCTTGTCCGTGGTTTTTCCCCTTTGGGGTTTTCCACGTTAAATCCGGTGTTCCATTTATTGCACTATTTCTCAAATTATTAGCTGCGACCCTGCTCTATCCGGTCCAATTTCTACAACAAGAAACACGTTCAAAAGTTCAAAACCAAACCCAAGGACTGTTTATGAAAGGAAACGACTGTGTTTATGAAAGGAAACGACTGTGTTTATGAAAAGAAACGACTGTGTTTATAAAATGAAGATGACATTAGATTACTTTAACATCAACCTCTTTGTCTTGAACTTAGCAGAGCAAGTGTAATCAAAATGACCCCTCCCAATCTCTTCCCTAACTCCATCCCACTCTGAAACTGCAGACGCTTCAGAAAACATATTGACAACGCACGCGTCAGTTTGTAGTATCTAAATTAGAGAGGGTCTAGCAAATTATTATTTTAAAAAATCTAACAGTAGTGGAATCACACATTTTCTTTGTTAGGTAGAATTTTTTGTAGTTTTGGAAAATATATCCTATGCACTACCTTCAACGTCAACTGTGAGCTCCCCTTTCCATTTTTAAAACTCTAAGGCAGATGTCTCTTTTTTTAGGCTTGCCGAGATTTTTCTTCTTCTTTCTACAAAACCATGTCACAATTACCAAAAACTTAGTTTTACTACAGCATGACATTGAAACAACACATAACTGGAGATAAACTAATTGACCCACCAACTTTTGCTCATCTCCTTCCCACTCCACATCATTTTTCCTCTGCATCTCTGAATACCAATCTTGTTTCGTATTCCTTGACATGCATGTAGCTTGTTCAGCATGTACCAGATAACACTAAGAGACTTTGATCAGGAAAATCTTGCCATCTACAGATTTTACAATTTAAAAAAATTGACAATAGGGACTAAAACACTATTAACATAATTAGTTCATTCTCGATCAAATATTCATGAAGTGTTCATCTAGTCGCAATAGAACATACTCTTAGTGATCGTAGTCTTTACGGCCGGCGAGGGATTAAGCTTTTTTGTTGTTGTTGAAAAAGCGAGGGATCAAAAAATTTCTCGAAAAAATCACTTAGTAGAGGAGGCAACTTAAGATCCATCTCTAGTGGAATAATCTGGTACCCCAGAGCACTCACTCTGCAAAAATACCAAACAAACAAAAAGATTCATAATAAATGAAAGCAGAAGAAATGTTCAGGTGTAACTCAACTTTCCAGAGACGGTAATAAAGCTTACGTGAAGGTTGGAGAAGATAGCTCAACGATAACAGGAGGGAGCCAGAGGAAATTGATGAGTTCGGGATTCGACGGGACCATGACGGTAATTTCCGGTGTGATTTTTGTAGGAGTTTTATGGAAGGAATGAGGGGAGTAAGATATATACGATGAGGTGGGGTAACTGAAGAGATACCCTCGTGAAATATTTGGATCAATGCTATAGATATATTGAAAGCATTTAAACTTAAGTTAATGACTCAGAAGAAAAATGAGAAACTCAAACGATTGGAAGAGACGAAGAGTTTGGTGAAACTCAAACGTCGATTGGTTTTTGACGTGAGATGTGTTTATTAGTATGATGTGGCTGATTCAAATAATATTATTGGTCTGAATAAAAATCTGACGTGGATACCTTCTTTGTGCTTCTTATTCCCCTTTTAGTATAGGATAGATTCTCAAGATAGCCAAAAGTTACCTACATCAAACCACGGTGACGGTTTTATTTGCAAAATTTCTTACTATTAACTTAATTTCATGTATTTGCATCCTTTAGAAATCGAACATTTGACTTCCGAGTGTAAATACTTTAATTAGCTGGAATGTGGACCAATGGACTAAACTCACATTGATTTAATTATTTTGATTAACTCTGTTAAGTCTTAGGCAACGAAGAGCGTTGGAAAGAGAGACGCAACAAACACGAGAGGAAGAATGTTTCAAAAAAAGAAAAAGAAACAGAGGAAGAAACGTCGAGACAAAAGAAGAGAGAAGACGTGTAAGAGATTCGACAAGTAAAAAGCATACACACCAACTTATCCAGTTCACCCTGTAAGCTTGAAGAAAAGTGTATTTTTTGGATATATATTTCCGATAGTATTTAGGACTGTTGGATCAATTAGTTTAAGATCAATGGCCACAAAATTAATTAAAAACATGTGAATATAAATGTGTCATTCAAGTACTTTATTGATTAAATGAATGGGATGGAGAAAACAAGAAAAAGTGAAGTGTTTATATATGGCATTTCACTATCATGTTTCAAAAGGTTCAGAGGAATAGAGAGTTCTCCACACGCGCGACGCCACTCCCGTCTGGTCGGGTCGGCTCGGCTCGGCTCAGCGTGGGTTTGGGTCTTGGGCAAATAAGATTTTTTGGACCATATTAAGCTCAACATTTTGACTCATTTCGAACAAAAAAACAGCATGATGTTTCGTAACTCACTTTCCCCGATCTCTGCGAGATTTCCGCCCACGAGCAGCAACTGTTACGGAAGTGTATCTCGTATTTCTCTTTAAATAAACTTTATTCTTCTCCTTCATCTCCTAGCGTTTTTACATAGAAAAATCCAACAAATCTCTTAGCATAAGTTTCAGAGAGTGTTTCGTAGAATTTACAGTTTGTTAGGGCGTTTCACGAGTGAAGCGTGATTCGTCACCATGGTTATATCCTAGGACTCAATATTCATACAGTTTCGTCTCACTACGGAGTGAATATTCAGAGTTAAGGAAAGAGATTATATCTCGTCTCCATGTTTTATGTTCTTGTTATCGTCTTTAAGAATCATTTATCTCTTTAACTCCGTTTCTAATCTATGGTTTATGTCGATCCAGTTTTCCGGCTTCTACAATCTTAACTATGAATCACTTTAGTTCTAAAGCTTTTAATCAGACTGAGAACGATTTATAGAACGGTTTTTCTTATACTTGGAACAGTGTTTGAGATTTGCTTCTCGCATTTCCGCGAAACGTTCTTACTTATCTCAGAATGGTTTGCGTTTTTCTCTGTAGCTCTATCGCGAAACGTTTTTTGTTATATGATTCTTATAAGTTATAAAAATGATTTGTTTCCACAAAGGCTTTCTAAAGCGAGTTTGTGAAACAATCTACAACTTTACACAAACGGTTTCTGTGAACGCTTTTAAACGAGTTTGAAAAATGGGTTTTAAACTTATATCGATATGATTTGGTGGTCTGTAACGCTTTAGCAATCTACTAAAAACACCAAAAATGACAATTGATTTTAAACTGTTATTTACATGAAATAATATGTTATTTGTTTATTGTAGTCTAATCTGCTTTCATGTTTTCTCTCAGCAAAAATGACGGATCTTAACAACACCCCCGTTGACACCACCATTGATACGCAAACTCCATTCAATGTTGCTCAAACTGATGCAACCATGACAACAGTTGATGCAACAGCAATAACTACTGCAACAATGAAACCTACCCTTCTAGTGGAAAATGTTACTGATGAAACTACACGTCTTAGCCTGTTCGGTGTTGGTCTCTATCAAACGGGTTCTACTCAAGGAACCACAAGTTCTCCGGTTGTAGTTCCAATTCCTCTGACTGACTCAAGCTTGTTCACTCAAGGATTAATGCAAAAAAAGTTTGATGACAAATGCTTCAAAACATGGCAAAAGATGATGTTCTTCCTAACAACAATGAAGATGGATAAATTCACCAAGGAGGACAAGCCCCTTATCCCTTACGGGATTGATGATGTGTACACTCTTGCAAGTGTTGACACTTGGTTCCATTCCGACTTCATCTGAAAAGGAAACAATTTGGGTCGCCTTCTTGGTCCATTATACCAAGTCTACTATTAGATTCACAGATCGAAAGAGCTATGGAGATCACTGGACAAGAAGTAGAGAGTTGAAGACGCTGGCTGTCAAAACTATGTTGTTGCAAAATTCCATAACTTCAAAATGGTGGATTCAAAACCCATCATGGATCAAGTTGAAGCGCTCCAGCTCATCTGCCATGAAATCTCTGCTAAAGGAATGTCCATCTACGAGACATTCACAACTCTCAGCTTCATTCAAAAGCTTCCTCCAAGCTATTCGGATTTCAAAAACTACCTGAAGCACAAAACGAAGAAGATGGGTCTCGAAGAGCTCATTATGAGGCTTTAAATGGAATCCAGAAACCGAATTGCCGACAAGGTAAATGCTAAGGAGCATAATGTCAACATGGCTGAGCACAAAGGCAAAGGAAAGGCGCACACCTACTCTCCTGGAAAGCCTTCTAAAACAGTTGCATTCCTGAAGGCTTCTAAACCAAATTTCAAGAAGAAAGGCATTCAAATCAATGTGAATGTGGAAAAATTCAAGGGAAATGTCACTATCGCCACAAAGTTGGTCATAGAACTGCTGAATGTCGCAGCAAGATTAGAGATGAGAAGGCTCAAACGCATCTCACTAGAGTAGAGATGAGAAGGCTCAAACGCATCTCACTAGATTACAGATGAGAAGTTTCAAGCGCATCTCACTAAGGAAGATCTCGCTGCAATGGTGGCTGAGGTCAACATAGTTGAGAGAAACAACCTTAAGGAATAATGGTATGATACAGGTGTCACCATCCACATTTTCACGGATAGGGCGATATTCATCACCTATCATAAAAGCAAGACTCAAGAGAAACTGTTCATGGGAAACATTGCAGTCTCCAAGATTGAAGGCCATGACAAAGTGGTTTTGAAGATGACATCTGGATGTGAAGTGACTTTGCATAATGTGAAGCATGTGCCTAACATGAGGAAGAACCTGGTCTCGGGAACCTTGCTCAGCAAGAATTAATTTGCCACAACCCTTGAGGCGGACAAGCTCGTGATTAGGAAGAATGGGATGTATTTGGGAAAGAGATATGTTAAGGATGGACTGGTCAAAATGAATGTAATAACAGTCACTCTGAAGGTTGTAACTCCAAAAAATTCAATGAATAAGAAAGAGCCAGTTGCTTATTTGGTTGAATCTTTTAATATATGGCATGAAAGATTAGATCATACAAACTACAAATCCATACAAATATTAATGAATTTAAATCCAATCCCAAAATACAAAACAAGTAAACAAAAATGTGAAGTATGCGTACAAACTAAGCTCACAAAAATGCTCTCACCTCGTGTTGAAAGAACTAACAAACTTCTAGATTTAATTCACACAGATTTATGTGATTTAAAATACATACAAACTAGAGGTGGGAAAAGGTACTTTGTGACCTTCATAGACGACTGTACAAAATATTTTTATGTATATTTATTACATAGCAAAGATGAAACCTTAGAAAAATTCAAAGAATTTAAACTCGAGGTCAAAAATCAGTTTAAAAACTATTAAGATAGTTAGAAGCGACAGATGAGACGAGTATGATGGTCCATTTAATGCATTTTATAAAAAACATGGAATAATTCATCAAACTACAGCTCCTTTTTCACCAGAACCTAATGGAGTTGCTGAACGCAAAAATCGAACTCTAAAAGACATGGTATATAACATATTTACCATCTGGTTACAAAGCATTAGGGAATATATGGATAATGAAACGAAAACTAAACCATGATGGAACATCTGGTTTACACAAAGCTAGGCTTGTAGTTCAACGGTTCCGACAAAAAGAAGACTTTGACTATTTTGACACATATTCTCCAGTAAGGAGAATAACTTTAATAAGGCTGATGATAGCAATCACAACTTTAAGAAACCTAGAAATCCATCAAATGAATGTAAAAATCGTCTTTCTAAATTGTGATTTAGAAGAGAAATTTACATGAAACAACCTGAGAATTTTGTTATTCGTGGACAGGAAAACAAAGTATGTCGATTTGTAAAGTCACTTTATGGGCTTAAACAAACTCCTAAACGATGGCATGAAACTTTTGACAATGTAATGATGTCAAATGGTTTCAAAAATAACGAATGTGATAAATGTCTATACTACAAAACTACCAAAAATACGTATGTTTTGCTATGTCTATATGTAGATGATATGATCATTATAGGAAACAATAAATATATTATCAATTACACAAAAAACATGCTCAAAGGGAAATTTGAGATGCAAGATATGGGATTAGCAGATGTTATTCTCGGGGTTAAATTCACAAGATATTCAAATGGAATTATCTTAACTCAATCTCATTATGCTCAAACAATTTTAGAGAGATTTAAAAACTACTCTAATAGCAAGGCAAAAACTATGTTAGATCCCCAAATGCACCTGACAAAGAATTCAGGTGAAGAAGTTTCACAAAATGAGTATGCACGAGTGATCGAAAGTCTCATGTACTTGACCAATTGTACTAAAGCAGATCTAGTGCATGCAGTAAACGTATTTAGTCGATATACTAGTAATCTAGTTCATACACACTGGAAAGGTATAACGAGAATACTCAATTACTTACGCTACACCAAAGATTTTGGGCTTCACTATAGTAAATAAGTAGCAGTTTTAGAAGGATACAGTGACGCTAACTGGATATCAGATTCTAAAAACTCAAAATCCACAAGTGGATATGTCTTTACACTAGGAGGAGGAGCAATATCATGGAAATCTACCAAACAAACAGTGTTACTCCATACTTTTCATGGTCAATCACCTAATGAGTGTGAAATGGGGCCTTGTCTAGTTGAATGAATGTAAGGCTATATTCTCTAAGTTAACTCATCAAACCATAAATAGTTCAAGGCCACAATGAACACAATGGAGAACTAAGTTCTACGAGAAAATGAAGCTGCGTTATGCTTGTTCTCTCTGTCTACATAAAACACCGGTTGGTTCAAGACATCATGTTCACCTTCTGGTAAAGTAAACCCGACATATATTAACTATGAGTGGTTTAAGGCTTAAAAGTGCCACCAACTCAAACACAATGAATTTTTCACAAACACTCTTGATAAAATTGTCTAGTGTAGTCAGGATTAGAATAAGTATAGTATTTAAATTCTATGGAGTCTGCATTTATTTTGCATATGTTTAAATTCATTTCTATTCATGTGGGGGATTGTTGGATCAATTAATTTAAGGCCAATGGGGCACAAAATTAATAAAGAATATGTGAATACAAATGGGCCATTCAAGTGGTCTTATTGATTAAATGAATGGGATGAAGTAAAGTCTCACATTGGAGAGAACATGGGAAAGTGAGGTGTTTATATAGGGCATCTCACTACCATGTTTCAAAAGGCTCAGAGGAACAGAGAGCCCCTCACGCGCACGCTGCCACTGCCGTCCGGCCAGCTCGGCGTGGGCTTAGGCTTGGACTTGGGTCTTGGGTCTTGGATCTTAGATCCTGGTGGAGGGCCTCCAACAACCGATGATATCAAATAAAAAACAATCTCACCATACGACTTATCATATAATGATAATCCTTGAGATGTTTTCTCTCAACCACTCCTCAATTATTTAATTATGATGAATGTGCCATCAACTTTTGTATGGCTTTTAGCTCGCATAAGAAGTTTGGATTCCTTGACGACAGTGATCCTAAAACGGCCAGCCGATTCACCTTACCTTGAAAAGTGGATTGCCAACGCTCATCTCTTTTAGGATAGAAAAACAAACAATTGAACCAAAAACCAGATAATCTATTTTAACTCAAAAAATCACAAAATATTTGTCGGACATAATCAAGAAACGTTTCTCAATCAAAAGTGGTGAAAGGCTTCAAAATTGACGGATCACACTCACAATCTGCAAGCATGACAGGTCTCACGTTGACGAATACTTTGGTCGTCTCACAAAAATTTGGGATGGGAGCTCCGAATAAATGAATTATAAACATTGTAGTTGCGGCAAGTGCGAATGAGATATGAATTCAGCAAGAGAAAAGGAAGCTCAAACTCTGAAAGTTCATGATTCCTACCAGGTCTTGACGACTCCATACATGGCGTAATACGGTCTCAGATTTGTGCAATTTCTCCTCTTCCCGATCTTGATCGTGTCTATCAAATTATCTCCAATAATGAGATCATTAGATCGACTTCAACACCAGAACATTCTGTTATGAGCTTTGCATCTCAAGCCCGGATTTCAAGCTATTCTCGACCAAATACAACATCCACACGTGATATTTTTTGACCTGGAAATAAGGATCCTACTTGTCAGTGTACCGTCTGTGGACGCACATGTCATGAAGCCTCAAGATGCTTTACCGTTATTGGATATCAAGATTGGTGGGAAGAACGATCCAAAAATAGGATTTCTAACCGCAATACGACAACCAAATCAAACAATACAAGCAATAACACTAAATGGACAAGATCACAATGTCATGCCAAACGCCAATACCACCACATTTGCTAAAATAAATCCAAAGAAGATACAAGCAAACGTAAAAATAACTGATGAAGGTCATTTGGGTCCAGCCGACATCACTGATGACCAATGGAACATCATCCAAAAGCTGATCAACAAAAGCACTACAAAAAATTCTGTGAAGGTTAAGACATATGATTGAATTTTGGACACATGAGCCACTCATCGCATGAAGGGGTGTCTTGATCTAATGGAAGATACTCTGGATATTGCACCCATTCATGTTCTTTTACCTGCATGATTTGAAGCCATGGCCTCCAAACATGGGAAATTAAATTAACATCAAAACTACACATATACAATGCGTATTATGTGGCTGGCTTTCATATCAACCTAGTCTCGTTTGGCCAGCTTGTTACTGATAACTATCTTGTTGGACAAGTTACTGAAAAACTTATGATCTTGCAGGACCGTACCTCGAAAACGCTGATTGGAGCGGGTGAAATTGAGGGAGATTATACCGGTTTCGAGGAATAGAGTATTTTGTGTCGCTCAATACTACTATTCTTGAAGATTTAATATTGTGGCATTGTCTTCTAGGACATCTTTCATCTCGTATTACCGGAATGATTCTTGAGATTAAGAACTCATCGTCTGTTGTTCATCTTATTATAGACATGTGATATTTCTCTTTTATATCCAAACAAACTCAACTTAGCTTTCCCAATAGTATTCATAATGCTAAAGAAATTTCTGATTTAATACACTATGATCTTTGGGGGTGGGGTATATCGAACAACGACACTTTGTGGTTCTCAGTACTTTCTTACAATTATTGATGATCGGTCTCGAGCAGTATGGCTCTATTTGCTACTAGATAAGACGACTGTATCAAAATAAATCAAATATTTCTTGATCCTCATTGAAAGACAATTTTCCAAAAAAGTCAAGACATTACTAAGCGATAATGGAACTGAGTTTATGTGTCTCACATGATTTTTCAAAGGAAAGTGGATTATCCAAGAAATGTCTTGTGTCTATAAACCACAACAGAATGGATGTGCTGGGAGGAAACATCGTATATTGTCAATATCACACGAGTGATTGCTTATAAAATGACTAGTGTCAAATATATTCACTAAAAATTGTTTATATCTTTATGAAAATGAAATATAAATATATTATAATTGAACAAGAGAAAACATAATTGAACAAAGACAGAAAAAGCAAAAAAAAAAGAAAGAAGAAAAAAAATGAATTAAAGGAAAAATATAAAATCAAATGTAAATTTATTTATATGTTTTACAAAAAAATGACAACTAGAACATGAACTATTGTATGTCTTTCATATCGGAAAATATTTATTTCAGGAAATGGCAAAAATATTTTTTAGAATATGATCAAACTATTATAAAATATATATTTTGTAAGTTTTTATTTTTTCATTTTTTATATATGGAAGCTTCACGAAAACTTGATTTTCTTCCAAAAACTGTTAATATAATAAAGTGGAAAACAAGTAAACATCATCACTACCTATCGATGCACTATAAGTTATTAATGGTGGCTTAGGAAGCATCCAAGGAAAGACTTTGATATTTGAAGATTGACTGAAACTAGATCTCAGTGTATATGTGGTTACAAAAGCTCCATCTGCAATTGGTTAAAGGTCTCCCTAAAAACCCTCTACAAAAAGTAACGTAACTAGCTGAATAAATATTATAAAGGCTAAGTGTTTTTTGAAACTATAAATACATAACCATGAGTACTGGTGAAGGATAATGGCTTTCCTAAAAACCCAATGTCGGAGAATCAGAAAGGAAAGAATCATCTTTTTATGCTGAATTTCGAGGAAGAGGATCGCTGGAGCCGCCCAAAATACTATGTCAGTATTTGTTTATGGATGGTTTACGCCCATAATTAGATAGCATACCAAACTGGTTTTGTTAATTGGTAGTTATAGATTAAACTGCATAAATGCACATATGCAATTCTTCATTGAAAGTATGTGTCTCTTCATTGAACATATGTGCCTTTCTAATTGAACATATGTAACATACTTTCGCATTAAAATCTCTAACATTGGTATCAGAGCATTTGAATTCAGTTCTGGTATATTAACATTTTTAGTAATCAAGGATAAAAAGTAATATGGGTAACTTGAGTTTATTCATGATGAATTAAGAAAAATGGTTAATGATCAAAAAAAACTAAAAATAGTGAATCTATGAATACATAATGAAATTAATTAAAATTTTATATTTGTGTTCATCATAATGTCATGAATTCTTCTAGAACTTATTGCATTTAGAACCGGAATATATTGCATGAAATTTATAGAAATAGTTAGTAAACCGAAAATATTGCTTTGATCAGTAAGGGTCGAAAGAGACATAAGGGTCGAAAGTTTCTGCGTGTTGCAGAAAAAATGAAATGAAGAAGACGAACAGTAACATTACACATGTCGCGTTCGAATTTGTCAGAAAAATACAATTTTGTTTTGAACATATCTCTCTGATTATAGATCGGAATTGCGTAAATTTTATGTTCATGCGTAGCTGTTGAAATTGTCTTTCATTTGATATATTGTACGCCTAATTTGGACACGTATTAAAAATATTAATAAAATAAATTTTGGTCATATAATAAGTTATATATAGCTAAATTAAGAAAATAAATAAATTAGATTCGTTTTGTTAAGTTGATGAAGAATCTAGATTTATTTTGTTTTTAAAAAAGTGATGTGATAAATTAAATTATTTAATTAATAATTTAATTAAGTGATCTTTGTAAATAAAATGTTTTATTTGTTAATTCATGTTAATCTAATACATTAATATAGTGGGAGTTCTATTGTGTTTAGAATTTAATATAGTGAGAGTTCTATTGGTGTTTAGAACTTAAAATTTTGCATGAAATAAATTAATTTATAGTAATAAGATTTTAATATGGGTGATGATTGTGAACATAGTAAACTCTCGATTCTGTGTTTAAAGTATGCAAATAAATTAATGTCTCTAAGATTTTACAGCAGGTATGTCGTATGCTTATAAGAACATCATTTCTGAGCTCAACCGAGAAGAAAAATTGGATGGTGATAATTACGATATTTCGTATCGAAAAATTCAGTATGTCCTTGAAGAGCAAGAGGTGAAAGAGACTTTTTCCATCTCATGGAAGAGCCTACGCAGGGTACTACAACTCAACATGAGAGAGATAAAGAGGCATATAATGCATGGAAGAGAAAGAATGACATATCTCCAATTACTATGTTAAGCTGTATGAATGATGATCTTATGTGTGAGTTTAAAGAGTATGAAACTGCAAAAGGCATGTGGGAGGCCTTGAAAGAGAAGTTTATTGCCAAATAAGCAACTAAACTTAGGAGACTTAAGCAAAAGTTTAATGATTATAAGAAGCGCCCAAATCATTCGATGAGGCAGCATCTTAGAGTCATGTCAAACATGATAGAGAGCTCAAAAGTGCTGGTCAAATTATATCTAATGAACAACAAATCCAAGGGGTTCTCCGCTCGTTACCTGAAAGTTGAGAACATATGAAGGTTCAGATGACACACAATGACAATGTTAAAACATTTCAAGATATATCAAGTCATCTTGAGTTTGAGGATGAGCGCCTAGAGGCTGCTAAACCTTTTAATGAAGTCAACTTTACAAAACCAAATTGGGATTTGAAACGCAAAAGAGGTAACAAGGGATTCAAGGCTCCAAATCAAGCTGATCCTAAGAGGCAAAAAAAGAAGTTTGCTAAACATGGAAAGCGTGGAGGCAAGAAGGATAAGACCAATATAAAATGCTACAATTGTAGCTCATTGGGTCACTTTGCTCGTGAATGCACTGAGGCAAAGAAGGTAATATCCTTAAACTCCACTTGTAAATATGCTTATGTTTCTAGTTGTGCAATGCTTACAAAATCTCATCATTTGTGGATTGTAGACTCAGAAGCAATAGACCATGTAGCTAGAAGTCAAGAAGCATTTGTGGAGTACCGACGGATACCTAAAGATACAAGATGATTATATGTGGCAAACAATTCTAAGTTTGCGGTACTGGGTATCGGCACTTGCCAACTACATATGTGTGGTGGAATAACTCTCATATTACATGATGTCTTATATGCTCCTGAAATCCGTCGAGACTTGGTCTATGTTTTATCTTTACTTAAGTAAGGATTTAATTTGAACTTTCATTATATGTGTTTATACATTTCTCTAGAGTCTATGTTTTTTTGGTTCTAGTTATACATATGATGGTTTCTTTTTACTTGATTGTACTACAAATATTATTAATAATAATAATCATTGTTTTTCATATGTCACAACCTCTAGTAATAATGAATTAAATGTGTGGCATTCAAGACTTGGTCACTTTGGTGTTGATAAAATGAATAGATTAGCTCGAGAAGGTCTTCTTGGAACACTCAACCGATTAGATCTTGACACATGCGAACCATGTTTAGATGGAAAAGCAATAAGGAAACCATTTGGGAAAGCAACTAGAACTAATCATCCATTGCAATTAATTCATTCAGACATTTGTGGTTCGATGAATGTGAGGGCGAGGCATGGGGCCTCATATTTCATCACATTTATAGATGATTTCACTCGATTTGAACATGTATACCTAATTTCTCACAAGTCGAAAGCATTAGAGTGCTTTCAAAGATATAACACATTGGTCGAAAATCAGTTGGAGAGGACGATTAAGTGTTTGAGAACTGATCGAGGAGGGGAATATCTATCTGAACAGTTTAAGAAACTATGTGATGATAAGGGTATTGATAGACAATTGACTATCCCTTATACACCACAACACAATAATGTAGCGGAAAGAAGAAATTGTACTCTTCTTGAAATGGTTAGGTCTATGATGGCACAAGCAAATATTCCAGTTTTATATTGGGGGGATGCCCTATTAATTGCTGCCTTTATACTTATATGTGCGCCCTCTAAATCTGTTACTTCCACTCATTATGAATTATGGACAGGAAGAAAGCCTGATTCAATGCATCTAAGACCTTGGGGTCGGCAGCATTTATTCGTGATACTTCACATCCTCATGGAAAATTAGGTCCTATAGGAAAGAAGTGTATCTTTATTAGGTACTCTGAGCATTCTAAAGGTTATATGCTCATTGGCGAACAATCAGATGGAAGTGTAACAGAAATTAAATCACGAGATGTGACATTTTTGGAAAGTGATTTTCCTAAAAGGGGAGGAGTTGAAAGGGAGTCTCATCTTGAAGAGATGGTTGACCCAACTAATGTTTTTTCTTCTAACTAATCTGTTGAAGTTGGTGAAAGTTCTCATGAACTATCTCAACGTAGTGGGAGAGAAACATTGGTTAGTAATTATTCAAGAGAAGAAATACAAGAGTGTGAAGTGAGTAGAAGTGACCGTGGAAGAATTCCTCGACGTCGATTTGAGATTGAAGGGGAAGCTTTCATGGTTGCCTTGCATGATGAGTTAGAGCCTAGATCAGTTCAACATGATCTCTCTTGCCCTAACTCAGCTGAATGGAATTGTGCAATCAAAGAAAAACAAGAATCTATGAAGGTAAATCAAGTATGGGACTTGGTTGATCTTCTGCCATAACGTCGAGAAACTGGAAACAAATGGATTTTCAAGATTAAACGAAAGACGGATGGATCCATAGATAGGTTTAAGGCTCTTCTGGTAGCAAAAGGTTATACTCAACAAGAGGGTATAAACTATGAGGAAACATTTTCACCAGTGGTGAGATTTGCCTCAATTCGCCTTATTCTAGCCATAGTTGCCGGATTAGATTCGGAATTACATCAAATGGACGTTAAGACTGCGTTTCTTAATGGAGAAACAGAAGAAGAATTTTCATGGAACAACCTGTTGGCTTTGTGGAAAAAGGTCAGGAGCGCAAAGCTTGCAAGCTCAAACGTTCCATATATGGCTTAAAATAATCTTCTAGACAGTGGTACCTTCGTTTTCATCGAGCTATAACATCTTATGAATTTACGATGATTAGTGAAGATCACTGTGTCTATGTCAAGAGCACTGGACAAACTTTTGTAATTCTTTCTCTATATTTTGACGATATCTTGTTGGTTGTAAATGACATGGAGTTTCTTATAACCGTTAAGCAATGATTATCATCTCACTTTGAGATGAAGGATATGGGAGAAGCGAACTATGTTCTTGGTGTTAAAATTCACCGAGATCGATCAAGGAAATTATTAGCTCTGTCACAAGAGTCATACATTCGTACAATCTTTGAAAGGTTTAAGATGCTTAATAGTAATCCAATAGAAACTCCAATCGCAAAAGGTGAAGGCCTAAGCCTAAATATGTGCCCTCAGACCAGTGATGAGAAAAATGAGATGGAAGGAGTCTCATACTCTAGTGCTATAGGCAGCTTGATGTATGCTATGATGTGCACTCGACCGGATATTTGTTATGCGGTTGGCTTGGTAAGTCGTTACCAGTCAAATCCTGGAAAGAAACACTGGATGACAGTGAAAAGGATCCTCATATACTTAAAGGAAAAGATGGATTATTCCTTGTGCTATCAAAGAAGTGATTTATACTTGATGGGATATACAGATGCCGACTGGGGCTATCTGGATGAGCGTAGATCAACTTCAGGATATGCTTTCTTGTTGAGTAATGGAGCCGTTACTTGGAGTAGCAAAAAGCAAACTTGCACAGCTTTATCAACGATGGAAGCGGAGTTCATTGCATGTTCAGCATCAGGGCAAGAGGCTATATGGCTGAGAAGGTTCTTACAAAGTTTACAAGTCACTATGGAGGCTTCATGTCTTGTGATTATCCATTGTGATAGTCAAGCTTGTATTGCTTATATGAAGGATCCCAAGTATCATGGAAGGACAAAGCACATTGAAATTAAACATAACTTTGTGAGAGACATTGTGGCAAAGAAACAAGTGGTTCTTAAGTACATATCTATGCAATAGAATGGTGGCTGATCCCTTTACTAAGCCTATTCCAAGAGATGTTTTTCTTGCTCATGTTCGAGCTTAGGTTTGCGTAGAAGTTAGTGGATGTACTAGTAGATATTTGCCATGTGACATTATATTTTGAATTTGACGTTTTTTAATATAAAGTTTTTTTTAAAAAAATTAATTATATACAATGGTCCACACTTGATTTGCATGCTTACACATAAAAGTTATGAGGTGTCACCAAATAGGAGATTGGTTCACTCACATGAACAATCGCCTCAGATTTTTTAGTGAAATGCTGAGATGAGACTTCATTAGTTGGGCGTTAGTGGGAGTTTGCCTTGTAAGATTTATCATTGTCGCCTTAACAAGAGGTTAAGATGAGATTTTCTTTTGGTATCGATCATGATTATCACAGAATCATGAATACTTGGAAGAGCTGGATAAGTACAGAATCTGGCAGAGAGTGATCTGATAGTAGCTTGATCCACATAGTGGTATTTGATTATATAATTGACACATGCTCTTAAAAGAAGATTTAACCACTATGACATGTGTGTCATACCACGTGTGTTGTTACAACGATATAGGAAGTGAGCGATTATTTTATTGTAAACCCTATTCCTCGCATGTGAGTTCCTATCAACCAATTTATGGTTACAATAGTTACCCTTGAACCTTGAGCTATGTTCTTGAAGGAAAGAATTAATGTCTGCTACTTTAGTATGTTTTTCGACGGTGATGGAATATTTAGCCTTATGGAACATGTTAGGAAAGCAGTTAGTTCAGAACAGATGAACATGAGATTGGAAGGGAAAACTAATAGTTTTTATATTGACATATGTGTTTTCTGGCCAGCCAGTATATCACTCAGTTGGAGTTTATATATGGTGAACACATGATGTAGGAGAAGTCTAACATATGCTTTCGGGATCATGTATGTTAGACGGATATAAAAGACAAATGATTTTGGGGAACATCGAGATATGCTGAAAAACAAAGTGTTTTTTAGGTTTGTAGCTTGTAAGTATCCATAACATGTGCATTATTTAGCTCCCAAGTGTAGGTGTACTCGCAAGGGTCGCACGGTTTATTTGCCGTATGATTTCTGAGTTAGGATTCTCGTGCTTGATTTCTAAGACTTCTCTAGTAGTTGACATGCTTCCTATCATGTGCGAGTGGGAGATATAAGTTTATGGATGGTTTGCGCCCATGATTAGACAACATACCAAACTGGTTTGGTTAACCGATAGTTATAGATTAAAATCTTAAATGAACATATGCAACTCTTCATTGAATGTATGTGTCTCTTCATTGAACATATGTGTATCTTCTAGTTGAACATATGTGACTCTTCACAATGTACCTTTTAGTTGCCTATAAATAGAATATATTGTAAAGAGATGAAAACAATTAATCCAAGTGATAAGAAGATAAATCTAGAGAGAGAGAGTAAAACGTTTTAGAGAGAGAAAACTTCAAAGAATCAACTAAAAGGGCACTTGAACTGTGTAAGTAGTTGATTTCCATCTGTGATTTCATCCCCGATTCTTGTCCAATTATATCAAGTAGTGTTCATCATTAAACCATGTTAAAGTATGTTTTCGATTTAACTCACTTCCGCATTATAATATCTAACAGTCAGTAGCCGAAGACATCAAATCTATCTTGGCAACTACCAAATATTAAAGACTTTTAGAAATAAATTATGAACCATTATTGTATTGGTTTTGGTTGAGTCTCGTTTTTAATCTTAGTGTTTACGTTTGTAAGTCTTTTTGTCTATGGATGAATCACTAAAATGGTGGCATATATTCATATATTGTAAGATGAAGAATATATGTCTCTCATATGAATACAAACTATGTTTGATCAGCCGCGTATCTTAAAATTGATTTTTATTTTGGGAAAATAATAAAAATATGTGAAATCAATATATCATATTTAATTTTATACTATATGATTTTTTATATAACATATATATTAAAAATAAAAGAATTACTCTATTTTAGTTTATTATTTTAATTTTAATTTTAATTTTAGTTCTAATTTTAATTGCACTTTTAGTTTTAATTTTGATTTACTTGCATCATAATTAAACTCAGCTTTTATCGAATTGCTAGGTGTCAAATACTTAACGAGAATTCTATAACTATAATAACAAAACTCTATATGTAATATCTATATATTCTAAATGGCCATTGAACTTTTTGGATGGTAAAGTTTTAGTTTGCGGATCCGCTATCATTATGTGTGAGATCAATATCCTTCAACATTATTTATAAAACAATACCATTCTCCACTATGATCACTGCAATCCCCAAGTTCAATATAGTGGCAATTGTTAAGCCGAAAAAATGAATTTAGTAGCGATGATTAGTTTGACCTCTAGTTTTTCAATAAAGCCTAAGATGTGCTTACATTTTTGGCTCCCCAAATAGTATATATCGAACACAAAGCTAATGGATTTACTCTCTGCCACAAATCATTTATTTAAGAACTGTGATCCTTTGTATAATAATAAAAGAAATTAGATAAGCTACCAAATGGCTTATTTCCATGTACTTGTATACGTTAGTGATTAGTTTTAACTTGTAAGAGCATCTCCGACTCCATATTTGTTACTCAAAAATGAAGTATAAAGTAAAATCATCTCCAACAATCAAGTGGTGGTAGTTTAGTAATAATCTTTTGGGGTTCGGTGTGTACCCACAGTAGTTTTGAGTTTGATTTCATCTAGGAACTAAATTATCACTCTTTTTTCAATCTAGACTTCGGCTTTCGAACCAGGTGGTTAATATTGTGGGCTGTAACAGATAATCAGTTTAACCCCTTGCATTAGTCGAAAGATCCTAAACTTGGATCAGGCAATGTGGTATACTTTCAGGCTAGTCCCTTTTGTAGTACTAAGTACGTTCTCCCCATAATCGATTGGATCAGCCGATAGGACATATAACAAAATCATCTACAACACTACTTTATTTTCCATCCTTAATGGAGTAAAATTATGATTATTTTATAAATAGAATAATAAACATCAATATTTTATAATATATTGCTAATGATATGCAAAAATTATTTTTTGCCACTTCCAAAAATATTTTTTTTCACTTTCGTGATATGATAAATGAACACAATGATATTTTCATGTTTTAGTTTTCATAATAGTTTGTAAAAATTATAGATAAATGTACATTCGATTAGAAATCACCAGGTATACTTGTCTTTGGTCAATACACGCCTTTGCATAAATTTAGAAAATGAATTGAATAAAACCGCAAATGGTAATGGAAAAAAAATTAAGACTACTAAAAAATAGTTGTTAAGCTTTGTTATTGTTCTCAGAAATAAAAGATTTGTTTTCCTTGTTAAAGTTGACGAAACCAAAGATATTGGTATATTGTATTAAGCTGACGAAAAATCATAGCGGTTAGCATTATCATATGATACTATGGTTTATAGAGTTCAAAACTCAATAACCCAAATGAGTATTTAACCATGACTAAATTAAATTTTGATTATTGTTGAAGCGCTTATTAGTAATTGTTTCACACTAATAAATCTAAACCAAAATTTGGCATGCATGAGAAGTGTCAAGTTTTAACGTTCATGCATTCAGTAACTAATAATTAAAAGATAAAATCGACATCAATAAATTTACTTACAGAAGTTATAATCAGAGTGGTAGTATTAGCATCAAGTTATAAGATCAAAGCTAATCTCCATACCAGAGTATTCAACTCCGACCACAAGAACATTTTTAACTTTAAATTCCTGTCCAGATTTGTATTGGCTCGAGGGCACTGTCTCACCGCTGGAATATACCCATCTATGTTATCACCGATATTGATGTGATTTTGTGGTGGATGCAACTGGATAGAACATATATGGGTATATTCCACTGGCGAAAGGGATTATTCGCTAGTGATATTTTTCATTCGAGTCAATAAAAGTATAGACGTGAGTTTTAAAAGAAAAATATTTGTGTGTTTGAGGTGAAAGTTTTGGTATGCAGATTTTCTCTGATTAGATCTCCAGATTATTTGAATCAATGAACGTCAAAGCTGCACACTTCTCTTGCATGTCAAATTGTGGTTCGGATTTTGTTTTTTCGGTGTGAAATAATTACTAATATACCTCTCAATAATAATTGAGATTTTATCCATTCATGGTTAAAAGCTCGTTTGTATTATTTAGTTTTGAGTTCTATATCCATAGTATGATAATACTAATCGCTATGATCTTTAACTAGTTTAGTATAAATGAGTCTTATCAAAGTCTTTGGTTTCATCAACTTTAACAAAGAGAAAAAACATCTATTATTTCTCACAATAATAATAAATGCTTAGCATCTAATTTTAAATACTTTTTAAAACAAATATTGTCATATATCGTGTTATTCAATTCATTCTCTAAATTTATGCAGAGGCATGTATTGGCCACACTAGAAGTATATTTAGGGATATTTTCTGGTGAAAATGGTTGACACATTGGTGATGTCGAAGGCTAAGGAAAATTTATTTATATACGAAGATCTCTCCAATTATGGACTTGTCTGACCAAAAAAAGTTTTTTCTCCACCGAATTCTTTATCGTCCAGTCATCCATGTGGGAACTTTCTAAACACTTCTCGACGGCAAGATCAGGTATCTTTCATTGTCCATCAAATTGGTTTTTCTTTGAACACATTTTCATCAAATTTCTTAACATTTTTATTAATTTGATTGCTAATAAAATGACTAGTGTTAAATATTTTCAGTAAAAACTTAATTTATATATATATGAAAACAAAATAAAAATATATAATAAGTGAAAAGCAGAAACATATTTGAACAAGGGCAGAAAGAAGGAAAGAAAATGAATTAAAGGAAAAGTATAAAATTAAATGTAAATCTATATGTTTTACAAAAAAATCTTATAACTAGAACATAAATTATTATGTATCCTTCATATCGGAAAACCTTGCTTTCTGGAAATGGCAAAAATATTCCTTAGAATATATTATTAAAACTATTAAAAATATATATTTTTGTATGTTTTTATTTTTTTCATTTTGATATATCAAAGCCTCACGAAAACTTGATTTTCTTCCAAAAATTGTTAATATAATAAAGTAGAAAACAAGCAAACATCATCACTACCTATTGCTGCACTATACGTCTATGAGTTATTAATGGTGGCATAGGAAGTATCGAAGGAAAGACTTTGACATTTGAAAATAGACTGAAACAAGATCTCAGTGCGTATGTGGTTACAAAAGCTCCATCTGTAATTGGTTAAAGGTCTCCTCAAAAATCCTTTACAAAAAGTTACGTAACGGGCTGAATAAATATTATAAAGGCTAAGTGTTTTCTGAAACTATAAATACATAACTATGAGTACGTGGAGAAGGATAATGGCTTTCCTAAAATCCCATGTCGGAGCATCAGAAAGGAAAAAATCATCTTTTTGTGATGAATATTCGAGGAAAGGGATCACTGGAGCCGCCCAAAATACTATGTCTGTCACCCATGACATCAAATCTATCTTGGCAACAACCAAATATTCAAGACTTTTAGAAAGAAATTATGAACCATTATTGTATTGGTTTTGGTTGAGTCTAGTTTTTCATCTTAGTGTTTTTGTTTGTAAGTCTTTTTGTCTATGGATGAATCCCTAAAATGGTGGCATATATTCATATATTGTAAGATGAACAATATATGTCTTTCATATGAATTAAAACTATGTTTGATCAGCAGAGCCGTGCTTACTAAAGGCAAATTTAAACATTGGCTTAGGGCATCATTTATATTTTAAAATTTAAAGGGTAAATATACCATAAATATATTGTTTATTTTTTTTATTGGTAATTTTATTTGATACTTTCAATAAGTTGAACCTCAGTTACATCAACTATTTTTAGATGTTCTTTTTTTTTTAATATTTTTAGATGTTCTTTGTATGATCATAACTTCAATCTTAAAATCCCAACTATATCAACATCTATGACATTAAATTTTTCATTTTCATTTATTTACTTTTGTCTTTGTATGTTCTTGTTTATTTATTTACATAATATATGTATTGTGATTACAAAAAATATTCTTGAACACTGATCACTACTGAAATTTTTGGAAATAGTTTTTCTTTGTATTATTTTATTTATTCTAAAACTGAAAGTAAATATTATGATTAAGAAATTAGAAAAAAGTGTATTAAAGTTATGTGTAACAATTTAATTTTACAAATTGTAAACTAAATTTAAAAGATTATTTTGTAAAATTTTCTGCAAATATATTATTTAGCATGTATTATATAATTACCATAAAACATTTTTTAATATATATATATATATATATATATATATATCAGTATAATTTTATTGCTTAGGGCAGCAAAAATCCTTGTCACGGCACTGTTGATCAGCCGCGTATCTTAAAATTGATTTTTATTTTGGGAAAAATATGTGAAATCCATTTATTATATTTAAAATAAGCTATATTATTTCATATAATATATATATATATATCTTAGAAATAAAAGAATTATTTTGTTTTAATGTATTAGTTCTGTTTTTATTTAAATTTTAAGTTTAATTTTAATTTTTAATTGCACTTTTAATTTTAGTTTTGATTTATTTGTATCAGAAACCTAACTTTTATTGAAATACTAGGTGTCAAGTATTTAATGGACATTCGATAACTATAATAGCAAGGCTATATCTGTAATATTCATATACTTTAAATGGTCATTAAACATTTTGGGTAGTAAGTCTTTAGTTTACGGATCCGCTATCATTATGCGTGAGATCAATATCCTTCAACACTATGTATAAAACATTATCATTCTCCACTATGACCACTAATATGCCTCTAAATAATAATTGATATTTTATTTCTTCATGGTTAAAAGCTCGTTTGTATTATTTAGTTTTGAGTTCTATATCCATATTATGATAATATTAATCGCTATGATCTTAAACTAGTTTAGTAAAAATGAGTCTTATCAAAGTCTTTGGTTTTTTTTCAACTTTAACAAAGAAAAAAAACTATTATTTCTCACAACAATAATAAACGCGTAGAATCTAACTATGAATATAAATATATATATATATATATATTAATATTGTCATAATGTCATTTTATTCAATTCAATTTCTAAATTTATGAAGAGGCATGTATTGGCCAAACAAGAGATATACTTAGCTAGGGATGTCATTGCTGAAGTATTTTCTGGTGAAAAATGATGATGTTGAAGGCTAAGGAAAATTTATTTATGTACGAAGATCTCTCCAAGTATGGACTTGTCCGACCAAAGAAGGTTTTTTCTCCACCGAATTCTTTACCGTCCAGTCATCGATGTGGGAACTTTCTAAACGCTTCTCGACGGCAAGATCAGGTACCTTTCATTATCCATCAAATTGTCTTTTTCTTTGAACACATTTTCCATAAAATGTCTTATCATTTTTTAGTTTGATTGCTAATAAAATGACTAGTGTTAAATATATTCAGTAAAAAAAATATTTTATATCTATATATAAATAAAATATAAATATAGAATAAGTGAAAAGAAGAAAACATATTTGAACAAAGACAGAAAAAGGAAAAAAAAAAGAACAAAATGAATTAAAGGAAAAAGTATAAAACTGAATGTAAATTTATCTATATGTTTTAAAAAAACTGAAAACTAGAACATGAATTATTGTGTATCTTTCATATCGGAAAACCTTTATTTCTGGAAATGGCAGAAATATTCTTTAGAATACCATCAAAACTATTAAAAATATATTTTTGTATGTTTTTATTTTTTCATTTTTGATATATTAAAGGCTCACGAAAACTTGGTTTTCTTTCAAAAATTGTTAATATAATAAAGTGAAGTAGGCAAACATCATCACTACCTATTGATGCACTATAAGTTATTAATGGTGGCACAGGAAGCATCGAAGGAAAGACTTTGAATTTAAAAATGGACTGAAACAAGATCTCTGTACGTATGTGGTTACAAAAGCTCCATCTGCAATGGCTTACCTAAAAACCCAATGTCGGAGCATCAGCAAGGAAAGAATCATCCTTTTGTGCTGAATATTCGAGGAGGGGGATCACTGGAGCCGCCCAAAATACTATGTCTGTCACCCAAGACATCAAATCTATCTGGCAACTACCAAATATTAAAGACTCTTAGAAAAAAATTATGAGCCATTATTGTATTGGTTTTGGTTGAGTCTAGTTTTTTCATCTTAGTGTTTATGTTTGTTAGTCTTTTTATCTATGGATGAATCACTAAAATGGTGGCATATATTCATATATTGTAAGATGAACAATATATGTCTTTCATATGAACAAAAACTATGTTTAATCACCGGCGGATTTTGAAATTGATTTTTATTTGTGGAAAAATAATAAAAATATGTGAAATCAATTTATCATATTTAAAATAATTTTATACTATATGATTTTCATATAACATATATTAGTTTTAATGATTTATACTATATGCTTGTTATATAAATGATTTTATACTATATGATGTTCATATAAAATGATTTAATACTATTTTAATGTATTAGTCTTTGTGTTATTTTTAGTTTTATTTTATTTTTATTTAAATTTTAAGTTTAATTTTAATTGCAATTTAAATTTTAATTATAATTTATTTTCATCAACTATAAATGAATTCATGTGTCAAATACTTAATGATAATTCCATAACTATAATAACAATAATTTGTTTGGAATATCTATGTACTCTAAATAGCCACTGAACATTTTGGATAATAAATCTTTAGTTTGTGGATCCGCTATCGTTATGCGTGTGATCAATATCCTTCAACACTATTTATAAAACAATATCATTCCCCACTATGGTCACTGCAATCCCCAACTTCAATAAAATGGCAATTGCTAAGCCGGAAAAAGTGAATATAGTAGGGATGAGTAATTTGACTTCTAGTTTTTTAATAAAGCCTAAGTCGTGCTTATATTTTTGGCTCGCCAAACTGTATATATCGAACTCAAAGTTAATGGATTAATCTTTGCCACAAGTCATTTATTTAAGAACTGTGATCCTTTGTATAATAATAAAAGAAATTAAATAAGCTTTAATTCCATGTACTTGTATACGCTTGTGATTAGTTCTAACTTGTAAGAGCATCTCCAACTCCGTACTTCTTACTCAAAAGTGAAGTACGAAGTAAAATCATCCCCAATAACCAAGTGGTGTTAACCTAGTGATAATCTTTTGGAGTTTGATATTTACCCACAACGATTTTGGGTTTGATTTCATCTGGAAACTAAATTATCACTCATTTGCGAGTTTGGACTTCGGCTTCGGCCAAAGTGCTTAATATAGAGGGCTGTAAAAGACGACCAGTCCATCCCTGGCAATAATCGAAAGGTATCCCAAACTCCGGCATGGGAGTGTAGTACGGTTTCGGGCAATTTCATTTTGTAGTACTAAGTACGTTTCTGTCAGGACCGACCAGATCAACCAATAGCGCGTATAAAAAAGTATCATCACCAACACTATTTTATTTTCCATCCATAATGGATTAAAATTATGATTATTTTATAAATAGAGTAATAAACATAAATATTTTCTTAATGATATGCAAAATTATTTTTGCCATTTCCAGAAATAAATATTTCACTTCCCTGATATGAAAAATGAACACAATGATATTCTCATGTTTTAGTTTTCAGAATTGTTTGTAAAAATTATAGATAAGTTTACATTAGATATTAAATCACCAGGTACACCTCTCTTTGGTCAATACAAGACTTGCATCAATTTAGTGAATGAATTGAATAAAACAACATATTGTCATGCAAAAAAAGTTAAAACTATTGAAAAAATAGTTGCTAAGCTTTGTTATTGTTCTTAGAAATAAAAGATTTGTTTTTCTTGTTGAAGTTGAAAAAACCAAAATTATTGGTATATTGTACTAAGCTGGTGAAAGATCATAGCGGTTAGCATTATCATATAATATTATGGTCTATAGAGCTTAAAACTCATAATCCAAATGAGTATTTAACCATGACTAAATTAAATTTTTATTATTGTTGAGGGGCATATTAAAAAATATTTCACACTAAAAAGACAAATCTAAACGAAAATTTGGCATGCATGAGAAGTGTGAAGTTTTAACGTTCATGCATTCAGTAAGTAATTAAGCATTAAAAGAAAAAAAAATCGACATCAATAAATTTACTTACAGAAGTTCTAATCAGAAATGCAGTATTAGCATCCAAGTTATTAAGATCAAAGCTAAACTCCGTAGATCAAAGCTAAACTTCGTACCAGAGTTTCCATCTCTGACCACAAGAACATTTATAACTTTAAATTCATGTCCAGATTTGTACTGACTCGAGTGCACAATCACAACGCTGAAAGTTTCAGGCTCTTTCACCGCCGGAATATAACCATCTATGTTCTCACCGATACTGGTGTGATTTTGTGGTGGATGCAACTAGAGAGAACACAGAATGGTATAGTCCAGTGGTGAAAGGGCTTGATACTTACGCTGGTGATATTTTTCATTCGAGTCAGTACAAGTGTGGACGTGACTTTTAAGGTGAAAATGTTCTTGTGTCGGAGGTGAAAATTTTGGTATGCAGATTTTCTCTAATTAGAACTCCTGTAAGTAAATTAATGTGACTTTGTTTTTTAATTATTAGTTTCTGAATGATGAACGTCAAAGCTGCACAGTTCTTTTGCATGTCAAATTGTGGTTTAGATTTTTTTTTTCAGTGTGAAATAATTACTAATATGCCTCTCAACAATCATTGTTATTTTGTCTATTCATTGTTAAAAACTCGTTTGGATTATTTAGTTTTGAGTTCTATATCCATAGTATGACAATGCTAGTCGCTATGATCTTTTGCTAGTTTAGTAAAAATGAGTCTTATCAATGCCTTTGGTTTCTTCAACTATAACAAAGAAAACAATCTATTATTTCTCAAAACAATAATAAACGCTTAGCATTTAACTTTTAATATATATTTTTTAAATTGTCATGTCATTTTATTCAATTCATTCTCTAAATTTGTTGTGGAAATCGAATTTCGCATTGTTGAAATAAAGCAAAGAATACTTTTTTTCCTTAAGGTCTGGATTTTCTGCGAGAGTCAATGATAAGTGATCAAATAAATGCAAAAAATATAAAAAGATAAGTTAACGAATTTAAAAAAAAAACTAGATCTTTATATAGAATCCACGTATGAGCGTTGCGATTCATTACAATAGATTATAAAAACTTCGGCTGCAAGTGCTGTCAGCGATTTTCCTAGGTCTAGCAACCTAAAACCTTAAACCTAGTTGACTCGTAGCTCGATAACAAGAGGCGAAAACGAAACGAAGATTTTTTTGTTGATTTCAGACTGAACCTTATGGAAGGCTGCTTACGTACCCCCTTTCAAAGATCAAGCCAAACATAGTTCAATTTAAAAGAGTTGAACAAGAGATCAAACTGCTTGTTCAATTTCGTTTAGTATCAGTGCAGGTCATAGAAACCAAGCTTATCAAGAATATAGCCTAAGGTTTCTAAGTGCAAAGAGTTCTAAGAGTCTGAAAAAATTGTCCTTGGGTTCCTCGCCTTGGCTCTCCTATATTATATCTCTAAGTTCAGATGTCTTCCCTTTTCTGCCCTCGATTTGAGTCTATCTCTTCGCGGAAATCTTCCTTTCTCTCGATCTTCATGATTATCTTGGAAACTTGACATTTTTCTTCTTTTCCATTTATCTCTTGTTAAAATAAAGTAAACGTTCATTGTGGTTTGGCTCGTTCTCGTCTAAAATCATAAGTGTGCTTTTAACGTGTTTTAGACCTTTTCGGGCCGTCTTTAGATTTAAAAGTTTTTATGATTTCTTTCGGAGAAACCGCCTTTCATACGGTGTTAGTTTCTATATTGTTGGCTCCGCGAGATAATAAAACCAATCTTATAGCCGATATAACAATGGTATCAAGCTAACCCTTACCGTTTTATACGATTAATTTGAAGTTTTACGAGAAAGCAATGATTAATTTTAGTTTTAGTTTTAGTTTTATTTTTAGTTTTAGTTTTAGTTTTAGTTTTAGTTTTAGTTTTAGTTTTAGTTTTAGTTTTAGTTTTAGTTTTAGTTTTAGTTTTAGTTTTAGTTTTAGTTTTAGTTTTAGTTTTAGTTTTAGTTTTAGTTTTAGTTTTAGTTTTAGTTTTAGTTTTAGTTTTAGTTTTAGTTTTAGTTTTAGTTTTAGTTTTAGTTTTAGTTTTAGTTTTAGTTTTAGTTTTAGTTTTAGTTTTAGTTTTAGTTTTAGTTTTAGTTTTAGTTTTAGTTTTAGTTTTAGTTTTAGTTTTAGTTTTAGTTTTAGTTTTAGTTTTTGTTTTAGTTTTTGTTTTTGTTTTTGTGTTAGTTTTTGTTTTAGTTTTGTTTCTGTTTTTGTTTTTGTTTTTGTTTTTGTTCTAGTTCTAGTTCTAGTTCTAGTTCTAGTTCTAGTTCTAGTTCTAGTCCTAGTCCTAGTTCTAGTCCTAGTTCTAGTTCTAGTCCTATTTCTAGTCCTAGTTCTAGTCCTAGTCCAAGTTCTAGTCCTAGTTCTAGTTCTAGTTCTAGGCCGAGTCCTAGTTCTAGTTCTAGTTCTAGTTTTACTTCTAGTTCTAGTTCTAGTTCTACTTCTACTTCTACTTCTACTTCTACTTCTAGTTTTTGTTTTCGTTTTTGTATTCGTATTCGTTTTCGTTTTCGTTTTAGTTTTAGTTTTAGTTTTCGTTTTCGTTTTCGTTTTCGTTTTCGTTTTCGTTTTCGTTTTCGTTTTCGTTTTCGTTTTAGTTTTCGTTTTAGTTTTCGTTTTAGTTTTCGTTTTAGTTTTCGTTTAGTTTTCGTTTTAGTTTTCGTTTTAGTTTTCGTTTTCGTTTTAGTTTTAGTTTTAGTTTTAGTTTTAGTTTTTGTTTCTGTTTTAGTTTTAGTTTTAGTTTTAGTTTTAGTTTTAGTTTTAGTTTTTGTTTCTGTTTTGTTTCTGTTTTTGTTTCTGTTTTTGTTTCTGTTTTCGTTTTCTTTTTAGTTTTAGTATTAGTTTTAGTTTCAGTTTTAGTTTCAGTTATACTTTTACTTTTCGTTTTGGTTTTAGTTTTGGTTTTGAGTTTTAGTTCTAGTTGTAGTTGTAGTTGTAGTTGTAGTTGTAGTTTTAGTTTTAGTTTATTTTTAAATCAGTGATGTTTAATTTTTCCCAGAAGCTTTTTGAAATCCTATCTTTATGTGATTGTTGGGCTGACTATGTCTATATAGTATCTTTCTATGATTCTTGTCCAATTAGAATATGTGTGGACAAATTAATATCACCAAAGTAAACATGTATATATATATATATATGGACATGGACGACAAATGATCGATCCACCTATTTAGCAGCTCTAATCATCGCGTGAGTTAGCATGATTCATCACCGGAGTGGGCATGCAGCATGCATGTGTGTGAAGTAAGAATGTAGTTGCGTGATGTCGTGGAGACAACGTGAAACGTATGAACACGGAGGCGGATCATGCGAGAACCGAAGTTGTTAATGTGATTGCATGAAGGCATGGAACTCACAGAGTCAGGGCGTGAAAAGTGGTATCAAGCCATGGTTAAGATTTGAGGGCGAGTTTTCTTAGAAGATGTTTCAGAACTAAAAACCATGATTAAAATTCGAGGACGAATCTTCTCAAATCCGGAAAGATGATGTATATAAGTATTTGGAATATTTTCAAATATCTTATTATTTATTTTATTAATTATGGATAATTACCTTTTATTTGTGTTCTCTATTTTTTAGTGGTTTCCTATTTTAAATAAGATTAAGGTTTTCTAGATTTAAGGATTTATTATAAATAGGCATTGAATCTTAAAGTTGTATTCAGACTTTGATAATTAATAAACTAGCTTTGCTTTATACCTTGTTCGATTTGATTAAATTCATCACGCAGAAAGTTGGTCTCAATAAGCTATCGCAATAACTCTTGATAGATCTAAGAAAAAATCTCTAAGAACCCTAAAGTTTCTTGATCGACCGTTCAACATATCTATTTGCTACATCACATAATAACCCTAGTGAACTTTTGTATTGGTATTATATTCATATGTTCATATGTCCCTAAAATTTTATTGCTTGAGAATTGATGAAAGATGCAATGAATGCAAAATATAGTTCTACAGTGGCAGATTTCCTCATAGTTTAATATAAATTAAACCTCTAGAATTTGCAGATTTTGTTGCCGAGAAACAAAACAATTTACTGCACACTCGAGAGTTGAGAGAAGGATGGAATGTGAAAAAATAAAGAGAAGGATGGAATGTGAAAAAGACATGACAGATAGATGACTAATTGTTGTATAGTTGACGGAAGGATGTTATGTTTCTAGCCTTCTAGGTTTATTTGTTTTTCTGTATACAATGACGTTTTCTTTAATCGTATAGAGTTATAGTGTAGTTATATTATTTAATTTGAAAATAATGATCTTGATGCTAGTTAGGCCGAATATATGCATATACGTTTCTTTAATTGTCTAGAGTTATATTGTTGTTATACACATCCTGTTTTAATTAGATTGGGCTTTAATGATGCTGTAATGTGATTGTTATTAAAAATACGTGATTCTGATTGGATGTGTATATACTAATAGAAATAAATTAAAAATTTTAAAAAGACAATGATATACTATTGTAAAAAAATAAAAAAATGAGAGCAGAATTCTATGAAAGATTTTATTTTAATAGTATAGATAACAAGTTAATATTAATCTAATATTTGCAATGAACGCAGATTATATTTTTATTTATCTTTAAAATTACTATCTCCATTTTCTAAAAATAGACCTATTTAAATAATATATACATGATTAAAGTTGAAAATAATTTGAATCATAATATCGACTAAAACTTGTTCTAATATATGGATTTCTATCGAAATATTTTTTTGAAATATATTCATATACAATTTAGATTGACATAAAATTCTATATGGTTTTATTTCAAAATATATTGTTAAAATATTAAATGATATAATACACATTTCGTAACTAATTTTATTTCACTCAGCATAATTATATTAGACTTTAATCTACGCGGACGAAAATATTTTAAATTTTTAATAGATAACGGATCATGGGATCCATTCAGATTCAGGTTTAATCTAATGTATCAGTCAAATAAAGGATAAAATAACTATTTGTGAATGCTTTGTAAGTAAAAAAGTATATCTTATTGATAATGAAAGTTGATAAAATGATGATGAATAGAAAATATATGAATACAAATGAATCGGAGTGCCAGGTAAGTATAGATCTGATGTTGGAACCTTGCCCCTCCTTTTTCTCAATCGTTTCTGTCTTTAGGTATGGAGACAGATCAAATAGTACCATAATTTGTAGTATTTGTGATTTGTTTCGTATTTTACGGATATCTAAGTTTTTGATTAGCTTTACTTCGGAAAAATACGGATAGCCGGATTTTCGGAATTTTTTTCGGATATTGCGAATATTTATGAATACTTACGAATATCTCATACACTTTGTTTAATGCAAGTAAATCTATTAAAACTAGTACAAAATTGTCTTCTAAAACTATCTTTTGCATAATACAAAATAAATAAAAAGTAAAAAAAATAGTGAAACTATATGTACCATAAATCTAAAAGATTAATGTACTTTTTAGTAAAACATAAAATTTTAGGAAAATATATTTTTTTATAAAAAGTTGATATTCATCTCTTAATGTAATACATTTATAAGTAATTTTATAAAAAAATTATAAAATGATATATTATAATAATAGTTATATAGATTTCTACATTTAAAACTATATTTAATTATATATATACATATATTTGTATAAAAGTCGAAGCGGATCGGATATTCGGCTCTGATTTTTTTAGTATTTGTGATTTGCTTCATTTTTTATGGATATTGAATTTTAATTTTTGCTTTGATTCGATAAGTTACGGATATTCGGATTTTTCGGATAAAAAAAAACGAATAATGAATCGAATAAATTTAACGGATAAAATGTCCAGTACTCTTTAATAGATCGCGTGAAAGTGAACCGTAAAAGTGATGTAATCCCAAACTATATTCAACGTCATCAAGTTTGCCATTAATACGCCCGATCTTGCCAATGTCACGGGTTAACCGGGGGGGGGGGGTGACTTCTTATTTGCGATGTGATGGACTTTGACTTATCTACGGCATAATTGGGCCAGATTTTAAACCGGATTTGAAGTAGGATAAAACCCACCTCTAACAGTACACAACCATGCACTCGCCTTTATTAGTGGCGCTATATTTTAATCGAGCGGCTAGTGAACAAACACAACCTTTTTGTTGACATTTGGAAAGATCGACTACTTAGGTCCATTTTTACAAACGTGGCATTGTTTTTCTTCGACAAATTAAATGTCAATACCAACTATATGCCATTCTAAATATCTTAAAGAAAAAGTTCAAAACTAATAACATTTAGTGAACTATATTACAGATCTCATTTGATATAGTCAGATAGTATTTTCTTATATATTAATATCATAAAACTTTACAATAAGAAAGAAGTATCTTTCGTAAAGAAACTAGTTTCAATTTACAATAAAATAAAAGCATAGTAAACGTACAAAACTATAAGAGTTTTATTTTATAACCAATAGATTTAACAATTCTAACAAAAAGAAAAGTATATTCAGACAAAAGATTAACGCTGTACGTACCTTATCTCAATCGATTCATAGAAATTGCTTACGTTCAGTGGATATCTTAAGAAAAAATGTAGTAGGATAGCAGAGAGATCTTTAACTAGTATACCAAAAAAAAAAACTAAAGCTATTGATAGATGATAACGAACCCCATTTTGTAAACCAAGAAACCATACACAAATATAATGGTTACATCATTTTAATACACTTCACAACATAGATTTATTATCCACGGTCATGTATGTAGTAGTCATAACAATATATCAATCCAAAAACAACAAAAATCTGTTGAATAAAATCAAACGTAAAACCCTTTTAGCTAGTGATGCAAAGGGTTTGGACCGCTAGGTACGATCCGGTCCTCATCATTATACCAAGAATCAGTTTCTTTTCCGGTCAAGCTTCCACGCTGACGTTGAGTATGATCTTTGTTTTTGAAAAAGGGAGTAAAATCAAAATTACTTGCTAGAACTCTCTTATGGCCGAGACCAGCGTCGGCTTTACGCTTGTACGAGGTCGTATATGCAAAAGAGAAAAGAAGAAAGACAAAGAGCACAGAGAGTATAGAGATGTGGAAAAGGAAACTACACGGTTTAGGGTGTTTCTTCATGGCCTTGCAGAGGAAATATTGATGAAGAAGAAAAAGAAGCAAGAGGGCTCATGGAGATAGAGACGGAGGGAGAGAGAGAGAGTGATATGTATAATTAAGAGAAATGGTGAGAGAGAAAGATATGAGAGTTATGATTTAACTTGAAGTTGTATTTTGTTAATCCAAGAAATTATATACAGCTTGTGTCGAGTTTCTAAGCGAATAAAGTACAGAATTATTAATTTAATTTAAATGATATGATATGGAGTAATATTGGGCATATACGTGTGAGATTTGTGAGAGAAAAAAGTATGAAAATGAGGAAAAGAAAATAGTACAAAAGGTTACTTTACTTTCAAGGAAGAATGGGGTGTCGAGTGGTGCCATGAAAAGAGGCCAAATCGTCAAAGTTTTGAATTTATTACATTGTATTTGGTATGACCTAATTTTATTGGAGGGTGAGCACATTGTTAAACTTTACATCTTCGACGTGTATATGTATATAATATTATTGGTGATGGGTTCTACTTAAGCCGAGAGATACTCAGATTAACTTGTGTGTAACTTTAAATATATAGGAAACTCTATTTGAATTAATTGAGCTGTATAAGTAAGTAATTTGAGCAGTCCGACGTTTTGAATATTGCACATTCGTCCATAATGCACGGTGGTAGTTGACTTGATGATGACTTTCATGATATTACTTTTGCTGGTTTCATGACTATCAAAAGTATAATATTGATACTCCCTCTGTTTCTAAATAAGTGTCATTCTACCATTTTTTTCTTGTTTCAACAAAAGTGTCATTTTACATTTCCAATGCAATTTTTTCCATATAATCACATTCTTACCCTTTTCACTAGCCAATAGATGTTTTTAAAAATCATTTTTATTTAAATAAATATACATTAAATAAAGGCATAGTAGTATATTTATTCATTTTCTTAATATGTGTGAAATGTGTCTAAGTGACACTTATTTAGAAACAGAGGGAGTATTAGATAATACGGGGAAAATGGCCGATTCCCGCATAAACTAATTGCTCCCGGCTTTTTCATACACGAACTTTTAGTCCATGCCGAAACCCACACGAACAACTTCGTCTTTTTAATTTCATACACGAACTTTTAGTCTATGCTAAAACCAACATGAACAACTCCATTTTTTAAATTTAATACATGAACTATCAATTTTATAATAATTGTCACAAAACCCTAAACGGTGTTTTTATCCGTTTGACGGTTTAATTTCTAATTTAAATAAAAAAAATATAACGTCGTTTTAGTGTAATTTCTCATTAACACAATAAGGAACGACGTTGTTTTATTATTCTTCTTAAATTCATGATTAGGTTTTTATCTTTGGTTTCATGGCGTCGTATAAAAGACATCACATTGGAAACCTTAAAATGATCCAAAGACACAATGACGTCGTTGGTCTGTGTCGTGAAACAAAACGACATTACGTTCATTTTATTTAACCCAAATTAAACCGATTCTCCATTTGTTAATGGATACTAACACCGTTTATGATTTTGTAGCAATTAGTTTAAAACTGATAATTCGTGTATGAAATTCAGAAAACAGAGTTGTTCGTGTGGGTTTTGGCATAGACTAAAAGTTCGTGTATGAAATTAAAAAGACGGAGTTGTTCATGTGGGTTTCGGCATGGACTAAAAGTTCGTGTATGAAAAAGCCGAGAGCAATTAGTTTATGCGGGAATCGGCCATTTTCCCTAGATAATACAATATAATATTAGCATGTTAGAAGAAATGGTCACATGTGTTTAGATATAATAGCTATCAGTGATATTGTAAGGTAACTAGATATAGATTAATTGAAACAATTGAGAAATTATTTATGGCTGGTTTATATAATTTGATTTTAACTATATTCAATTATTTGTCTGGTATGAAATATATTTTATAAAATTATTCGTTCCCATAATGAGATACAATATATATGCGATATAGTTAGTATAATAAATTAATCTCTCTGGACAAATAATTTTATCAAACTAAGATATAAACTAATAGGCATTTATTCATGCTTGAATTTGATTTTGTTTTATCCCTTATATAATCTATGGAAAGTTACTATATGTAATTGCTATTCATATGTATAGTTAACGAAGCAAACGACTCATAGAAATGTGTACATAGAGTAGTTGAAATTTGACAATGTTTACATATATAATGTTAGACCCACATAATGTACACAAAGAAATGTTAACATATAGTTTTGAAGCCCTAAATATAGTACGAATGCATGAATGTAAAGACACGCGAATGTTGCACTGCGGCAGACATTTTCTTAATTATTACTCTAGTATTCTCATATCCCAAACTTTAGGCCTGTACCATATTAGATGATGTATATGTCTACTTAATTATTTTATCATTTCATTTTTTTTTTGGTCAAATTTTATTTTATCATTTTTTTTTTGATTAATCAGGTGTTGGGCTTACGCCCCACCACCTAGGCCCGGTGCTAGCCTTTGTCTGTACCTTTTACGGCCCTGGACATACCTCCCCAAATCGTGGCCTAGGGAGTTTGAACCCCTGACCTCTCGGCCAAGGAACTACCACTACACTATCACGTCTTGGGTTTATTTTATCATTTCATTAAAACTTTCAAACCCACAAGAATCAAAGCGCCTTTAGTTCTTCTTCCGTACATTGCGTTAAACGTGATTCATTTCACAGCTGTAAACCAATGCCACCTTCGGCTTTATCATCTCTTATATATTTAGACATTTACATGGAGGGTCACTTTCTATAATTTATATTACGCTATAAGATACTTTATACTCCTAAGACATTTTTCTCTAACTTAATGATTGAAACAAAACTAAAGAGTAACTAGTGGGTCCCGTCTCTTTTTTTATCTTCTTTCTTAGATCTCTTTTTTTCTTCACAAATCTAAAAAATGTTTAGATTTTCGACAAGAAATTTACTCTCGTGATGGATTTAATATTCGATAATAGAAGATTGACGAATATAACACAGTATGCCTCACACTTCCAACACGACCTCTCTCATCTCGGATTGTGCTTTCAGCCTTTGCCATCGAGGGAGTCAAGCCTCACCGTCATGTCTATGCACCGTTGTAGCCGGCTCGCCATCTTCGTCAACGAAATCGGGCGAGAAGATCAATCAAACAATATCAATGGATGAGTTTCATCTTTTTGCATCTTTGGACCTTTAGTTTCATGCTTCTTTCATAATATGCCTCACACTTCTAATCTGATCAAATTGCTTCACAAATTTACCCCAATACTTTTAATATTGCAAACATGTATTTTCAGAAACGGTCCATTAGCTTTTGATTCTTTTCACTATAGTCCCAAAGTATTAAAATATACAGATTAGTCCTCAGTTTCATTCTTAAACTTTCAATTGTCCACTCTAGACAATATGATATGGAAATGTACACACTAATACAACATATACACTTAATATACAATCAAAATGATTAAAATAAAATAAATTGAGATGCTAAAAAATCATTAAAATATGAGATATCATCTATGTACACATTAGAGGTAACACAACGTATATGAATACATACTAACAGACACGGATGTACATAAGAGTCATTGTACATGTGGACACAAAATTTATGTGTAAGTTCATATGTTCTTGCCAATGATTCGAGGATGTCTTTCATTATGTTCATGCAAATGAGCTAAGAATACACAAATTTCCTACAAAATTCGTTACCTAAGAGGCTCGGAAGAAGATGACATAATTACGATAATACTGTTAATGAATTAATATTAAAAATGCGTTTACATAGAATCAAATCGAAGTAAAGAGAAAATAACACGCCAACTTAACACTAGGCTACAACGCTCTACGTGTACATTTCTCATAACAAAGTTAATATATCATTTATCCCTTTTTGTGTAATAAGGCTAAAACTAATTTCTCATTGATCAGTAATAAGTCTCGATTTTTATTAATTTGCTCGGCCGTGATTTAACGTCCACCTCCAAAATTAGTATTTCTTAAGTTTTATTAATTATGTGTAGATATAGATGTTTGTGAGTCAGTGTACACGTCGACATGTGTACATTCTAAGTGTACATATAGGTGTTTATTAATTAAGGGTACATGTAGATGTTTGTGAAAACGTCTACCTCAATAATTAGTGTTCTTTAGGTTTTATTAATCATGTATAGATATAGATGTTTGTGAGTCAGTGCACACGTCGACATGTGTTCATTTGTACAATATAAGTGTACATGTGTACATTATAAGTGTACATGTATATGTTTATTAACTAAGTGTACATGTAGATGTTTGTAAAAAAACATTAAAATCACTCATATGCTATGTACACCAGTTTCATTTTTTTTCTGATATTTTTTGTTATGAGTTTAAACTTCTTAAGGTAAAAAAAAATTTCCAATAGATCTTTGTACATCAGTGTACATGTGGATTTTTGTTATCCGGTGTATATGTAGATAAAAAAATATAGTATACATGTGAATGGTTGTACACATGGATAATGAAATTATGTGTACAACGCATCATATATATATGAGTACATACATATATCATTACAACAACAAAATATACATATGTTACTTATTTTCCACAAAACATTATGAACAAATAAATATTAATTACCCATTGAATATATTAAATTTAATACGTCACAAATGTATAAATATATATTAGACTACTGCAGAGAACTTAGACAATAAGTTCTTTAATATGGTGGTCAAAGAAGGTTGTCATTTGCCTTCAAGACACGAGTTCAATGCATAAACAACACATTTTAGCTTTATTTTTTTTCACTTTTTTTAATAAGTGGCATTTTCATAATTTTATCATCATCTTCCCAAAATCAATTAGGATTTTCTGCAATTTTTTTCTATAGCCGCCAGCCATTATCTTCTCCTTATCCATTGTTTTTCTCATTTTTCTTGTTCATTATACCTTCAAGCTTGTAGATTTGTCGCTAAAGATTTGATCTCAAACTTTTAAACTTGAAAAATCAACTCTTTTTTTTCCTATTTAGTGACTGAACTGGAAAAAACGCTACGTCGTAGCGCGATGGTGGAGCTTGATGGAGCTGTAAATCGAGGAAGAGAGTAAGCCGAAAGCGTGGTAATTTGAACGAGCAAGGACAGAAAGCGCGTGATTTGGTGATAGAGATGATTTGATTTGCCCATATAAAAAAATGCAAAACAAAACTTGAGAACAAAAATAAGAAGATGAGAAGATAGAAAGAGAAGTGAGTTTAACTAGTTTATACTTTAGTTATGATTTCGTTAGAAACAGATGAAATAAGTTAAAGAAAGTGTGCTATGAGCACAAAGTATCTTATAACATAATAAAAAAAACTCATAATGTGACCCTCGGTGTTAAAGACTCTTTTACTTGAGAAGCATTATAACATGTAAAAGAATGCTATGTCATTATTAGAATATTTTTAAAAAATATATTGTCTATCTAAATATATGCAATAATTTTTTTGTAAATCAATAATATTGAAACTATGATATTTTATTAATTTATAAAAAATTCTCTTTTTAGTATTATTTATATTTTAGAATATGTTTTTTTAAAGAAAAAAACAGTTAATTTACCATATATACATTTTGACTTTTATATTTTTTAATATTATTTAGTGTATATAAATTATGTTTCATAGAACCTAACATGATTTTAGATATAATTTTATTACACATTATCAAAATATATTGAACTGTAGAGAAAATATAAAGATAATTCCATTGTGTGTGTAAAACAAACAATATAATGTTTAATTGTTTTTATATAAAATATACATATATTTACAGAGAAATTTTGAAAATGTTATTTTATTATTTTATCATTATGTATCATATTTTAAACTGGTTCAGTTCATGACTGATGAGATTTATTAATTTATCGTGTATATTAATTTATGAATTATGATTTTTAGAGTTTGTAGTATAATATACTTCTCATTTAAATAACCATAAAATTAATTAGTAATTTACTAACATATTTTTGTTCTTTCCTTAAATAAATTTTACGAAATTACCTAATATGATTAAAATATATATAACAACTAATGATTTGAAATAATAGAGTTTTGATAACAATCTGTGTATTGTCTATCAATTTTGGTTAATTATATATTATAAAAAAAATTTAATCAATTACATTAAATCTATAATTAAAAATTATAAATATTTTTATATTGATTATAAAAAAAATTACTTAAACTATAACAAGATACAAATAACTATAAAACCTAAAACCATATGAGTATAAAGTCTCAGTTGATAAAATATTCTGATTAAATATATATATATATATATATATATATATACAATATAAAAATACATAAATATGTTAAATTCAAAATCTCATAAATATATATTATATTTGAATTAGTAAAGTTAAATACGCTATAATTTTAATTTGATAAAGTTATTAAAGATATTTTACATATTTTTTATTTATTTTAAACAATTAATTTACAAATATTTTATAAAATATCATACTTTTGCGGATGATCCAGATTATTACTTAGTTTATCTTATTGATTAGAATGTAATACATATGAGCCTATAATGGGCCTCCTTTAAAATGTTTAGTAACGTGTGTCCACTAAAGGTCGAACAACCTAGAAAATGTTCGGGTACCGATTTGTACGAGAGATTGTTGAGGCTAAAAGAATATTTTTGATTAAGACAAAATGAATCACATAAATGAAAACAAAATTTGCTTAAACAAAAAGGAAATGGGGGAAATTCCATAGAAAACTTACAACTTTGAAGGTAACAGGTATCCACAATTATAAAAATTCCTAAATTTTAGGAGTGTAAAATTTAAGATTATAATTAATTTTTAAAAAAATTATCTTTTAAAAAATGATATTTATGAAAATGCCTCTTTAATAAACATAAAAATGAAAAGTGGTACGACAAAAGCCGTAAAGTTGAAATTCTCCCCTAATACTTGATACTTTGAACCTTGAAATTTTTCAATCGTCACTTTAAACATTTAAAGTGACATTTATATCACGGTTTTTTTTAATTCTGCTTACTTGCTCAAGTAAAAAACTTACCTATTGTAAAGATAAATGTGATGATGTGACTATTTTCAGAAAAATATTTATTCAATCAAAAAAATAAAAAAAATTAGAAAATAAAAAAAATTAGATAACTAATATAGAAATTAAAAAGAAAAAAAGAAAATTTTTTTTTAAAAAATCAGAAAAAATTAAAAACAATATTTCAAAAAATCAAAAGATTAAATTAAAATACAGAAAATTAAACAAGAATTAAAGAAAAAAAATCAGGGGAATTTTTAAAAATACTACTTTCTTTGTACCACTTTTCATTTTACCTTCATTAAAGAGACATTTTCAAAAATATCACTTTTAAGGGACAATTTTTTAAAAAATTAATTAGAATCCTAAATTTTACATTTCTAAACCCTACCCGCACCCTACACCACCCCTTAACTCTTAACTCTAAGTCTTAGATTAATTAACCCAAGGGTTATAAGTGTGTTTTTCTCTTAAAGACAAGGGTAAAAGTGATTAGGTATTTTTGAAAAGTGGTACAAGGAAAGTGGTATTTTTGACAATTTCTCAAAAAATCACAAAGTTAAAAATGAAGGTTCATAATACTCTCTTTTACATTACAAGATTATTTTAAAAAAGCATATCATCGTTGACAATAACAATTTCAAACATATCAGTGATGATGATGATGAGTTTCACATAAAATCATGGGAAATTGTCAAAAATACCACTTTTCTTTACCACTTTTCAAAAATACCTTAATCACTTTTACCCTTGTTTTTAAGAGGAAAAACACACTTATAACCCTTGAGTTAATTAATTTAAGACTTAGGGTTTAGAGTTAAGTAGTGGTGTAGGGTGGAGGTAGGGTTTAGGAATGTAAAATTTAGGATTCTAATTAATTTTAAAAAAAATTGTCCCTTAAAAAAAAATTGTCCCTTAAAAAAGTAGTATTTTTGAAAATGTGTCTTTAATGAAGGTAAAAATGAAAAGTAGTACAAGGAACATGGTATTTTTGAAAATTCCCTTAACATCATTAACATAATCATTAAGAGTGACGTTTTGACATATCTCTAACGATAGTTTCCGAAATCTTCGTTAAAAACCTTGACATTATCTATCATTTTAATAAAAACTTGACATAATTATTGTTTTAAGTGATGGTCGTCTAAAACATCGTTATTGACATCTCTACCATCATTTTTAAGGATGATGTCGGAAACTATCGATAAAGATATGTTAAAAACGTTACGATTAATGAAAATGTGAAAAACCATCATCATCAGCAGTGATATGTTTGAAGTTGTTACTGTCAACGATGATAAATCTGTTTTAAAAAAAAAATTGTAATAAAAAAAACTATTTTGAATTTTGTGCCTTTAATTTTTTTAACTTTCTGTATTTAATTTAATCTAATTTATTTTTGAAAATTTATTTTATTTTCTGATTTTTTATTTTATTAATTTTATTTAATTTTCTTAATTTTTATTTTAGTTTTGTGAATTTATATTTATTTTTCTGTTTTTTATTTAATTTTTATTTATTTTATTAATTAAATAATAATTATTTTTCAAAAATAACATACAGATCATCACGTTTACCTGTAGTACATGTTAATTTTTTATTTGATGAATTAGTAAACCAAATTGATGGTTTTTATGATACACATGTCAATTTGAAAGTTAAAGTGCTAGTAAAAAAAGTTTAAGGTAAAAGAAATATATATAAAAAATAAATATGCATTAAATATGATTAAAGAAACTTTGAATGAAAGTCTCGGTGAACTATTAAAAGATAAATTGATTTTAAGAAAAAATAAGGTTGATCTTAAGGTAAAGTAATCCTAAAAGAATAATAAAATCTAAAGAGCTTTTAATTGTGAGGTTGTGTGTAATCATCGCGACCGAGTGTCATTGTTTTTTTCTTATACTAAAATAAAAAATTTGATATCATGGAAGCGTGAGAAAGTGTTACATAAACAATTTTTTCTTCGGATAGCAAAAGTTCGGCCCAGTTTAAAGTGCTACCATACATAACTTTCAAAATCGCCACACTCTATCATCTTCCTTGACACAAGCAGCGGTATCGCTTGCTAGTGTCGCCTCCATCCAAGAGCTTTCATGGTTAACTTATGTTGATCCAGTTCTCCTGATTGTTCTCACGCCAACATCTCTTACTGATTATGTCTCTTTGTTACCGCTTTTTTTTATCAAGGTCGTTTTCACCACCGCTACTACTCATCTTGTAGTCACCCCACCCCGCCCATCTGACTACCCTCCTGGTCACATCTCCTTCTCTTCGGGCAAGCATAAGCATGGGATCTACTCTGCCCGAGAGAAGGCTTGTCGGATCAACTTTTCCTTTCATCTTTGATGCGTTTCCACCACTCAACGGCGTCTGAGACCAAGACGGGGCCTTTGTAGAGCCGGCTCTACTTTCATTATAGAGATCTACTTTGATTCTCTTCTGGCATCCGCTCCTCCACTCCGTTGTAGCTTCTCACTCCCCTTCTCCCTTTGGCTGCTTAAGAAAGCTCAATCGCTTATCCTCCTTGATGTAATACTAAGTTGTAAAAGGATCACAAATCTCTTGGATCAAAATGATGGACAATCCAATAAGAGGGGTGATTCTTCTAATCGATATAATCGACTATAAAATCGGCTGGATGGAAGTGATGATGATGATGATACTGGATAGAATAAGGTGTTGACTGATTCCAAAATCAACCACGAAGAAGAACAACCTGATTCCACAAGCAGTTTTCATCGCCAATCAAAGAGTCTAGTGATTCCACACAAGACAAAATGACCAAATTCATACAAAGACACAAAGACTTTGGATAAAAGAAACTGGAAATTTTATTAGATTTTAGGTAAAGTATTTGTCAGCTACAATGAGGGTTCTAATGAGCTTATATAGGCTCAGTACAATAACTTAGAAAGCTAAACAAAATGAGGAAACATGCTAAAAATAAGAAAACTAGCTTTTAGGCTTTAAATGAGAGAATCTCGACCAAAAGAAAAATATATTCAGTTTCTTGTATCTGCACAGCTTTGGGAAGATCCTATGAGCCTTAGGGAGCTTCTGTTTGATAGAACAAATCACCAAAATACTTGCAATCATGGGGAGAACGAGCTGTTGGGTTTATTGTAAATTTGCCTTATAAATTGTAAGTCTTGGTGTGGAAGAATCTGACTAATCTAGTGAGGTCTAGCGTATGGTAACAACTCTTCAAGTGGTCTTAGATGTAAGGAATGATCTCCCGGTATCCACATGTGAGTTTGATTTGCACAATCTGAATGTGCTCAAATTACCCTAGAGCTATTGATTACTCTCTCAAATAAGCGGTTCAACTATATACTTAGGGATCAAATCCACATAGAGCGAGGGCACACTGTAGGTTTGATAATCAATTTAGTTATGCTAGACAATTAATAAGAATTTAAGAATAGTAATATAAAATAATAGTTGGTTTGTAAACCATATCACGCGCACTTGTCGTCGATCAACGATTGAAGCACGGAAGCCTAGTTCACAAAGTACCCGACTTGAAGCTCAAGTAATGAAAATTACAAATTTCCCCTTGACAATTTTTACCTAGTTTATATTGCCTTTTCTTGTGTTTTATGCTCATGTTTTATGCGAAGAGACAATTATAGAGGATTTTAAAGACTTACATAGTAGTTTAGGGTTTTTGGGGAGAAGATCAAGACTTCTTTCAAGCTTCGTATTGGAACCCCAATTTCTATCTATATTCTTTATCTTATGCAAGATTCCATTTTTATGATTATGTTTTGATTAGCAATGTCTGAGTAGTTACCTTGTTAGATTTAAGGTTTATTAATGGTTTTGACAAATTAGCCAAACAATAGAATTGCTAGGGTGATTATTAGATATGTTATCAGAATTGTGCTTATTACTTGTATTATAGAGTAGCTAATTACCCTAATATTAGGATAATTGATACTTCGAGATCAGGATCGGATGGTATGCAAAACACATCAATCTATGGTATTCAAACAACATCGATCAATGGCTTTATTAGTCAAGCATTAAACGACCAGATTCGATTGATTCACTTAAAATTACTAGACCAGTCCCTCGATTAATCATAATAACTTAAGCTCAACAGAATTTGTTCAGGAAACGATCCTACTCTCACTGGTAATGTGGACTAATAGAATGTTAAGGGTTTTAATGAAGCGTTTTTCTGAACTCAAACTCTAGGATTTAGGTAAGTCACTCTCGTTATTCTTAACGAAGTGTGATCGATGGCCACTACGTGTTATCGATCGACGCTACTTCTAAACAATTGTGATTTCTATGTTTGATATGTTCTCTAAACTTCTAATTCAACTCTCATTTGTTACTAGAGTTTTAGACTGTTTAAGATATGTTTCAGGGGATCACCAAGCTCTTGCTTGCGCTATAACATCCTATAATGTAAGGTTGAAGTGATCAAGTTCAACTTAGCATTAAGATCTACTTAAACAAAGAACTAATTAGAATAACCCTAACAATTTCATAGCATCAACAAGCCATTAACTACCCTAGAAGAACCCTAAATTTAACAATAGACTACTCAAACATGATTGTGATAAACATGATGAATAGATGAATAAATTGCATAGAAATAGTAATAGTAAAACAAGGGAGTTCAAGATCTTAGTCTGATAATGTAATAGATCTCTCTCTCCAAAGGTAGTCGTCAAGGTTGCAAGTATCAAAAAGGTTTGTAAAACAAGTGTATCTTGCAAAACAGCTAATAAACCTAATAAATTGCCTAAAACACGGCGAGGGACTTGTCTTGAAAATAATTTGAATTTCTGGGTAGAATCATGATTTCTTCAAATCTTATATAACTTGACAAAAGTGTTGACCGTCTATCGACACTCAAGGTTAGAAGTCGATCGATGGTCTTAACGTTTCTTTATTGTGACTTCGAGTTTTCGGCTGAGCATTCTTCTATGCTCCAAAGTCTTTCAATGAGTACTTGAACCTGTAAAGACTCTAAAACAATACAAATTGCATCTAAAAGACGTAAAATTGTATACATATCAAGGGTAAAATCAGGTAATTAACCATGAGATATCAACGGGTTTGGATCATTGGTTAGCAGTTAAGTAGATTCAAAGGTATCTTCGTGGTAAATCTAAAACCAGCTTAACATTTGTTAAAAAATCAGTGAGTTCAATTGAAGGGTTTTCATATTCAGACTATTCATCTGATTTAGACAAAAGGCATTCATTTACTGGATATGGGTTCAAAGTTTGGGGTAGTATAATGTCATAGAGATCTAATCTATAATCAATTGTTTCTTTGTCAACCACTGAAGCAGAATATATGGCACTCTCTTCAGCGACCAAGGAAACTATTTGGCTAAAGGGTATTTGTGCAGAATTGGGTTTACAAACAAGCAGTGTTAATTTGTCTTGTGATTCATAAAGTACCCTACCTCTAGCAAAGAACACAATATTTCATAAAAGGACTAAGCATATTGCAAACAAGTATCAATTCATTCGTAATATTGTTGCTCAAGGTGATATCATTTTATACAAATCCACACATACAAGAATCAAGCTGATTTTTTTGACAAAAGTGTTACATGGCACAAAGTTGCGGTTGTGTTCTGAGGTGGTGAACTTGTTCTAAGACAGCAGGGGTTTCGGGTAACAACGATGATATAGTGTTAATTGGTTACCTCGTAAGACAGAAAGACAATGGGTTAGATAGTATCTTAAAATTAGTTATTATTTAGTCATGTTGATCTTTAAGCAACCTTGAGTATAAGAGAAAGAAAAGGCGTTACTCGAGTACATGAAGCGAGGTTGAGCTCATGGGTTTATGTTTGGTTTCAGGTGGAGCATATTTGGGTTTCTTGAAACAGAAAGCATATCAGAGTCAGAAAGAGGTTCTAAAAGTCTTGGACAGTTATTTCTGAAAGGTTCAGTGTTAATCGAAAAAAGAAAGGCCATGTCTTGACTTATCTTGGTTCGTGGTGGATAAAGTTTGAAGCTTTCAGTTCCATGAGGTTAGATATGATGGTTCTGACTCAGATCGGCTACATGCAAAATAGTTGAAGGGTTTGTCGGTTCAGATCGGCTACATGCAAAGGCAACTTCCGGTTATTTTAAGATGGACCCCTCAGTATCTGCAGAAAGAAGAAGAGATATGAGTCGGATTTTTGCTCTTCGAGTTCTTATTTCAAAAGAAAAGAAGAAATCTAAACAGAGAAGAGATACATAGAGTACCTTGTTGTTTTGTTCTTCTCAGAGCAAGAGGGAGTCGGAGAAAAGCTTCAGAGGTGATCAGAGAAGCTTTGGTGAGATGGAGGCAATGGATCTCCTTAGAGAGAAGGGAGAGAGACATAAGGATAGGGTTTCAAAGAGAGAGAAACATCACTTTGGTGTTATGTATGAAAGGTGGAGATTGTGGATTTAATTCAGCCAAACTCCAAGTGGGCCTTGTGCGTTATGGTCCAAGCTCGTCTGAAACCTGCAAGGAAGAATTAGGCCCAAGTCTCATCCCAGTTGCTATCAGAAATAATGAAACTTGTGCATTTCATAGTTTGAGTGGATAAAGTTGTTATAACGTCCAGATTCAAACTCGAGGAGATATACTGAAGAAAAACAACGACGATCAAGAACAAAGAAAGAGAGAAGGAGAAGATGACTTAGCTTGAGATTGTGAGGGTGAAGCTCGATGGAGACACGAAGGCAGTAAACGGTCAAATCGTACCATTCTGGCAATAATTTTCTGATTTCACAGAGGAAACGATAAGCTATCTAAGTTCTCGGATAATACTTTGTTTCTAGAGGAATTACCATTGTTGTGATCTTGTAATCTTGATCGAATCTGATACTGAAGCAGGTGAGGGATACCGACTCCCTCCCTGGTGAGTAAATCAGCGAACACCGGATGAACAAAGTCTTTATGTCTCGTTGTTCTTGATCTCAATCTAATACTCGCACCTGAAACCAAAACAAAGCAAGTCAATCACATAGTTAAAACAAGTAAATCTTGAGAGGAAAACGATCTAAAAACTCTGCACTAGTATAGATAAGAGAGCGAAGTACGAAATCTAACAACCACTATTAACCCTTGGACACAACCTCACCAAATCTAAAGGAATAATTTACAACCCATATACAAAGTCGTTTAGTCCTGCACCGCATACTAAAAAATAAGATTCAGATCTACTCAAGCGTCTTAAGCAAATCATCAGAGCGCCGAAGATACTGGACACATTTTCAAAGCAATCTTAATACTCTGAAAACCTCAGAATCGATACATTTCATGAACCAACACTATATACCCTTTTACAGCGTCGACAACATTCTGTCTTTTTCTTTTAGGCGTCTAAAGTTTTGACATAAAGCTTAATGTATAGGTTTCAAATTTTGTAACAAAGGTAGAAGTTCATTTGCTAAAAAGTTCAAAAATAATTATCATGCTTTTTTTATACTTTATTTCTGATTCCATGCAATATAATAAAAAATGGGCAAATCTATCAAATAACCTTTTTTAAAGTTTTTGTCACAAAAATAACTTACAAGAACAAAAAACAAACTAGACCTTCTTTATTTTAAAAAAATATATATATATTTTTTTTAATTTTAAACTCACCCCCAAAACTCCACCCCATAACTCTAAACCCTAAATCTATATTAATTAACCCAAGTGATATAAATGTATATTTACACCCTTTAATAAATATTATTTTGGTCATTTTTTTCTTTAATGGTTATTTTTGTGACAAAAAAATTTTAAAATCTATCTTAGGGTAATTCTCTAAAAAAAAATACGAACTCGCTAATCTTTAAGATTGGTTTCCGATTAAAAACATAAACCAAAAATGACCAAATCTCTAAAGAGTGAGGATTAATTTTAGAGAAAAGTGATAGTGATCGTCAACTACAAGAATCTTATCTTGTGCCTACTCTTTCCTTCCAAGTGACACAATAGAAAACGAACCCAACTGATTGATGCTTGTGGTGAATAAGTTACAGTCACCATCAAACCTCTTATCCTGCGCACATATCCACTCTTATCATGCGCATATACACACTGTCCACTCTTATCGTGCGCACCTAAAACACAAAAGAAGTTTTTACACAAAACTCCAAAAAGCAAAGAATCTGACCCATTCACAAACACCATCATGCCCACCACACGATCAAAGAAGAGAGTAAGAGAGGAGAGAGAAACAGAGATTGAAGCAAGAAGCTAATGGAGAGTGTGGCAGTGACATGGAGCAGAGAAGAAGAGAAATCATTCGAGAACTCAATAGCTATGCATTGTGTAGAAGAAGAGATAACAGAGGATCAATGGAGCCAAATGGCGTCGATGGTTCCGACAAAAACACTAGAACAAGTAAAGAAACATTACCATGTCCTCTTAGAAGACGTGAAGGCAATAGAGAACGGACAAGTCCCATTACCTCGTTATCACAGAACCGGCGACGAAGCTGCAGAAGCTTCTCCTGCGAACAGAGACTGCCATTCCTCTGGTGGGAGTGGATCATCGGAGAAGAAACCAAACCACGGAGTCTCCGGGTTAAATGGCGGCGGAAGAAGTGGTTCAAGAGCTGAGCAAGAGAGAAGAAAAGGGATTCCATGGACAGAAGAAGAGCATAGGTGTCTCCTTCTTCTTCTTCTTCTTCTTCCTCACTTCATCTTAAAGAAAGTGAAAAAGATGTTACCTTTATTCAAATGCTCTGTTTCAAATGCTCTGTTTCAAATGCTCTGTTTTGGTTTTCTTGTTCTTGAAGGTTGTTTCTTTTGGGTTTGGAGAAATTTGGGAAAGGAGATTGGAGAAGCATCTCAAGGAACTTTGTGATCACAAGAACACCAACTCAAGTAGCAAGTCATGCTCAGAAATACTTCATCAGGCTTAACTCGATGAACCGAGATCGAAGACGGTCTAGCATTCATGACATCACTACCATAAACAATCAAGCTCCTGCGGTTACAGGACAACAACAACAACAACAACACCAACAAGTGGTTAAACATAGACCAGCTCAGCCACATACACAACCCCAACCACATCATCCTGGACTGGGGATGTATGGTGGTGCGCCAGTGGGACAACCCATCGTCGCACCACCTGATCATATGGGTTCAGCTGTTGGAACACCTGTGATGGTTCCACCTCCAATGGGAGGAACTCTTCATCATCATCATCATCATCATCATATTGGAGTAGCTCCTTATGCTGTACCGGCTTATCCGGTTCCACCGCAACAACATCCAGCTCCATCGACTATGCATTGACCAACATTAACAGTTGGTGAAAACTGACACCTCACATTGTTATGTAAACTTGTGTAAATTTCTTAAATTGAACAGGAAACAATAATGTACAGCAGAGGAATCTGTTTTTTTTTCCCATTTCAATAGTCTATGATCTTCTGTTTTACCGGAATTTTCAATACATTTCTTGAAATAAAGAGTACTAATGTTTTTCGGCAACTTTATTAGCTTGATTACAGAATACGATATTGTAGCTAGCAGATTTGGCGGAAATAAACTATAATTATAAAAGAGTAATAAATATTTATATTCAGAAGGGAAACATAGAGAAAATTGCCGAAGCTCAAATATGTGGCCATGTTGTGATCTAAAGACAATTCCAAGAAATAAGACAAAACATAGAAGCAGTTTTTTTCTCAAAAGACAAAAAACATAGAAGCAGTTTACTTACAGTTTTGATTCTTTTAAAAGAGATGCTTTTAATGTCAGTCAGTATCTGTGAGGAACGTAAAAGCAAATCACTGAAATGAATGCTTTAGAATATGCTAAATGCTTTTGATCAAGGTGTGTGGGCCAATTTGGGCCCAAACTAGATCAATTCAGGCCATATTTATTTCACATGTTTCAGAAAATTAAAAAAAAAATATTAACGTCCGGAGAATGAACTCGGGTCACCCGCATGATAGTGAAAAATACTTAGAGCATGTTTATCGGGAGCTCTTAACACTGTATCTTAGCGTAATTAAAGCATTAATAAAAAGAAAAAACTCGTGATAACCTAAGGCACATCTTCTAGTTAAGAGCTCGAAGACACGGTTCTTAGATGTCACGTGTCGCTGCGATATTGGCTTATGGAGCAGTGAGTCGATTTTCTTTCGTTCTTTCTTTCTTTGTGTCTTTGGTTCCTCTCCGAAGGCGAAGAGAAGGGCGATTCTCTCAACCGGTGGCTATCCTCGACGAAGCAAACGGCGAGCTCTCAGCCGGTGGATATCCTCGACAAAGGAAACGGCGAGCTCTCAACCGGTGGCTATCATCGACGAAGGAAACAGTGATTTCTCTCCTCCTCGGTGCTCTCCTCGATGAACGATATCTTTCTCTCCTCCTCGGTGCTCTCCTCGATGAACGATATCTCTCCCTCCCGGTGGCTCTCGTCAACGAAGGAAGACAGTGACCTCTCTATCGGTGGCTCTCTTTCACGAAGGAAAACAGCTCACTCTCTCAACAGCGATTGTTTGTCAAGGGAATCGAAAGGTAAAGGGTCTTTGATTCTTTGAATTATGCATGTCTTTGATTGTTTCAACTATGCATGTCTTTGATTGTGTTCCTACTTGTTCGTGAACTGTAGTAAACTGAAAAACTCTATTTTTTTAATTTGTTTCTGTCTTTGTGTTGTTACATGGATGGATGGATCAAGAAACTCGAGAGTGATGGTTTCTCGGTCACCGTTGCATTGTCTTGTGATAGTGGGCAAGACACATACCGATTGTTGATAAAGGTTAAAGCTTTCTCTTTGTTTAGTTTGATAAAATCATATGGTTCTTTGTTGTCTTGAATTTGATTAAGCATTGTTTGTGAATTATGTTGCGATTGTTGGTTAGATTTTCATAGCAGGCATTACAATTTTACTTTGCCTATGGGATATGGGCGATGATGATACAGTTTGTTTGTAGTGTAGATTGAAGACCACTTGACTTCAGAAGACTCTGCTCTATGACCACACCAAAGAAAGCTACACTATTGTTCATAAAGGTAAAAGCTATTTCTTTGCTAAGTTAAATTTGAAAAAAGTTGACAAAAAAAATTTGGAAAAGCATTGTGTTAGGTTAGGTAATAAATAGATGTTTAAGTGGTTAGTGTTAGATTATGGCTGTAATAAATTATTTTTATAGTTAGATAGAAATCAATGGCTAGATAGAAATGAATGATGTAGATATATGTCAACTTGGGTTGGTTGTGATCAATGCGTTGATCCTCCTCTCAAGTCATTAAAAATATGTCCTTCTCCTCTGTTCTTCAAACCGTATTCTTCTCTTCACCATTTTATCTACTTTGTCCTTCTCCGTTTTTCTTCAAACCGTGTTCTTTTCTTCACCATTTTCTCAACTCTGTCCTTCTCCTCCTTCTTCAAACCATGTGCTTCAGTATGGATTCTTTTCCATCCACGCAAACTTCAAAGTTTGTTGACTTACTTAATAGTTAACAAACTATTTCCTTTAGTAACTATGAAGATAATTTCGATGTATCTTCAAGCTTTCTTGGCACTCCTGCAGAGCGTAGATAAAGGAGGAAATGGACGCCTACGGATGATGTTGTACTCATCAGCTCCTGGTTGAACACGAGCAAAGACCTTGTAATTGGCAACGAGCAAAGATCAGGCGCATTTTGGAAACTAACTGCAGCCTACTTTACGGAAAGTCCTCATGTTGCTGGCTGCAAACAGAGAGAGACCAGACACTGTAAGCAGAGGTGGCAAAAAATCAATGACCTCGTTTGCAATTTTTGTGGATCCTATGAGGCTGCTACTATAGAGAAAAGCAACGGCCAAAATGAGAGTGATATTCTCAAATTGGCTCATCAGATATTTTACAACAACCACAACAAGAAATTTACCCTGGAACATGCTTGGAAGGAGCTCCGGAACGACCAGAAGTGGTGTGAGCTATCCACTGCCAAAAAGGAAGGAAGCTCTAAGAAGAGAAAGTGTGAGGATGTTGCAGATTCATCAAGCTTTGAAGCAACTAAATCCAAGCGTCCTCTGAGTGTTAAGGCTGCAAAGGCCAGTGGTAAGAAGACATTGGTAAAGGAGAATGCACTTTATAAGTTTCAAACAATGTGATCTATAAACAACATGATTTAGCCATTAAAGAAAGATTGTCTAAGATGAGTATACTTGACAGTCTTATTGCCAAAAAAGAACCTCTAGTTGAGTATGAAGAAGCCCTCAAGAAGTAGCTTGTTAATGACTTGCTGTCTAATTAACTCTCAGTGTAGTTGTTTCAATTTCCTTTGTTATGTTCTTGTTTATGTTTATGTTTTGTTCTTGTTATGTTTATGTTTATGTTTATGTTTATGTTTATGTTGTTCTTGTTATGTTTATGTGTTTAAATGAAAGAATGTTTTATGTTGTTCTTCTTCTTTGTTTATGTCCTTCTTGTTATGTTTACGTTTATGTTGGTCTTGTTCTTGTTACTTTTATGTGCTAAATGTGCATCTTTTCTTCTAACGCAGGTCAGGTCACGGATTGGTTGGTGTTGAGAGAGGTCAGGTCACGAGAGAGAGAAGTATTTTGACATGTTTTGTCTTCATTTGTATCACGAGAAGTTTTTTGACATGTTTTGTCTTCATTTGTATCTTGAGAGAGATAAGTCTTATGACGTGTTTTGTATGCTTGCATCACGAGAAAGAGATGTGGTTACTTGTTTTGTATGCATGTATCACGAGAGAGACATATTTTGTATGCTTCTAAAAAATGACTTGTTTTGTATTCTTCTATTCGTACCATTCGCATCACAAACACTTATAAGAGTTAAGTTGTATACATTCATTGTTTGAGTTCTATTCTCACCATTCTTCTCTTTACTCTCTTTCTAAAACAAGTTTCTATTATCTAACTTCTATATTCTTTAGGTTGTATTCTCAAACATTTATCATCTCATCTCTTTTCATCTCTTTATTTTTAAAAAAGAACAAAATTTATCATCTCATGGCATCTTCTTCTCATAACAATTTTTAGAATTCATTTGATGAAACTTTTGATCAGACATTCGAGAATCTGATCATTGATCATGGTGATGAAGGAGGTGAAAGAAAAACAAGAAAAAACAAGTTTTTATCGAACGAAATTGTGAAGAAGGCCATCTCCGATTATGAAATGATTATTTCAGTGACACTCCAACATATCCTGAAATTTGTTCCGACGACGATTTAAAATGAACAAGTCATTGTTCATGCATATTGTTGATCGCCTCTCCAATGAAGTTCATTTCTTTCATCAAAAGAAAAACGGTCTCAGAAGGTTTGGTCTCTCTATACTTCAAAAGTGTACAGCAGCTATTCGTGTGTTTGCATACGGTTTTACGCTTGATACGGTGGACGAATACCTTAGGCTCGGTGCAGCTACTACTCGTTTATGTGTAGAATTTTTTGTGAAAGCAATCATAAATTTGTTCGGCTATGAGTACCTAAGAAGACCAACACCAGATGATCTTCAACGTCTACTTCATATTGGAGAGCTTCGTGGATTTTTTGGGATGGTAGGAAGCATCGATTGTATGCATTAGGAGTGGAAGAATTGTCCTACCGCTTGGAAAGGACAATATTCTAGTGGTTCTGGAAAACCCACAATCGTTTTAAAGGCGGTTGCTTCATATGATCTATGGATATGGCATGTATTTTTTTGCACCTCTAGGTACCTTAAATGATATCAATGTTCTTGATCGCTCACATGTTTTTGATGACATAATAGATGGGCAAGCTCCGCAAGTGAATTTCTCGGTTAATGGAAGAGAGTACCATTTAGCTTATTATCTCACCGATAGTATTTATTTGAAATGGACAATCTAATCTATTCCAATTCCACAAAGCCCGAAAGCAGTTTTATTTGCTCAACGTGTAGAAGTTGTCCAAAAAGATGTCGAACGTGCTTTAGGTGTCTTGCAAGCTCGATTTGCCATTGTTAAAAATTCAGCACTTTTCTGGGATAAAATCAAGATTAGAAATATTATGAGAGCATGTATTATACTCCATAATATGATAGTAGAAGTCGAACGAGATGAATACACTCAGTTTGATGTTTCAGATTTTTAACAAGGAGAAGACAACGGGTCACATGTCGATATGACGTATTCTACAGATATCCCCACAAATATCGCCAATATGATGAGTGTTCGAACTAGAATTCGTGATAGACAAGTGCATCAACAAATGAAAGCTGATTTGGTTGAAAATATATTGTCTCAATTCGGACATGATAACAATTGAGCTTCGATGAACTATTATTATCATTTATTTTAGTAATTTTAATTTTTATGTTTTAATGTTTTTTTAAAAAGAACCTATATTTAAATTATTATCTCTTATGTTATATTTAATAAATAAAATTTTAGTTTCAATTAAAAATGTTTAATCATTTTTTATTTAAGAACTCTTAACCTAATAAACTACCATTGGAGGAGTAAAAGTAGGTGTCTCTTAACATAGACTCTTAACTTATTTTTATACTTAAATATTGATTAAAAACCCAATAAATATGCTCTTGCTACTTTTATACTTAAATATTGATTAAAAACCCTAAACATGCTCTTGCTACTATACTACAACACGACTTGGTGCTTAATTTTAGTATTAGTTAAATAAGGACAGTTAGAAGATTTTGGATGTGTTTGCGTCAACCATTACTTATTTGCACCAAGTCTAGTCTTCTAAGTTGCAAATAAGTAATGATTAACCATGTGCGTGCACAATCATGGTTAGCACTACCAGATAACAATATAATTTTCCAGAGTCAATGGCAATCTGAGTCTTGTTTTCTTCTTTTTATCGATTGTAATCTTTTCTTTAAATGCTCACCAGAATAAGTCAATATTTGAAAACCACTTTGTTTATTACCGTTTTCCCCCAAATGGAAGTATAGTTTAGTTTGTGATACAGCTAGAAAGAAATTCAAAATTGATTAAAAATAAATATAAAAATTAAAAATGATTAATTGCTGCGAATATTGGCATCCACTTTAGTCCATCTCAAATATATTCCCAAGTTATTTGTGCAAGCATGATTCTTCAGTTAAGAGCACGTTATTAATGCCGATATCCGTACATTACTGAGAATTATTCTCATTACTAATATTTCATTTGCAAAAACGATTATTCATTCATGAACCAAGTTATAATAATCTTACTTTATATGAGGTCGAAATCAGATATGGTTTTTATTGGACGCATACATTTTGACTAGTATATGTTAAAAATAAATTTCAAAAGTTCCTTTGATTTTCAATTCAAAATATGTGCAACAATATTAACAAAAAAACAATATTAACAAAACTATATGCGCACTAGTGTACTAGATCTTTTTTGCTGTTGTTGCAGTTCTGCTGCAATTTGCGGTAGAGGTTTTAATAAATTCAATTTTTGTGATAAAATGCCACAAATTTTCTTGAAGACGCTTTGACGGTGAATTCTTGAATATAGTTTTAAAACTTCGTTGAAAGTTAACTGTACACTCACATTGTATATGTTGAAAAATGATCGTGGTAGTATATATAGTTTCATTAGTAAACATATACAAAATATTAATTATAGCGCATTGATTTTATATGTACTATTGCCATGTTCTTATGTTTTTGATAAGAATGTACTTTTGCCATGTTGTATGATAGAAAAAGTTCAATATGTCAAAACAAAAGTGCAAGATGTGACGAAAATTTCAAACTAATTCAAGTTGCATAGAATCTACCGCTATATAAATCAAACATACATTCAAGTGTTTTATCACAATATAATAAACGAAGAAAAACTAACCTTCACTCTCAAACCCTAATCAATTATCTTCAGTTTACAAATGGGTCGACCAGACCAAAATCCGGTGTCACATGCACAACCTGCACCCGGACCGATTGGAATGCCAGGTCAACCAATTGGAGTACCAATGACTGGAGTCGCCAGCAATCAACCATCAAAATGGACTTCAGAACTTTTTGATTGCATGAACGACGGAGAAAATGGTTAGAAGTTTCAAAGATATCTAAGCCTAGACATTAGGTTTTCGATTTCAGTACACTGGTTTATAAAAGTTTTTCATAGTGATCCACTGTTAAAACTTACATATAAATTTTGGTGCTTTTGATGTGTTTTTGAATCAGCTCTCATCACATGTTTCTTCCCGTTCATCACGTTCGGACAGATTGCAGAGGTTATCGATGAAGGCGCAAGCAGTAAGTACGCATATATATTAAGGAACCGGAACATGTGTATCAATGTAGCATGCATTAATATATATCAACGAGATAGTGGAATTAGGAAATCAGCATTTTAATAATCATAAATTCTTGCTAAATCACCATTTATGTTTAATTCATTATTATGTCACACAAAAATGGGATTTATCATTCCGGGACCTTTTGGAGACTTAATAACGATCGTGCCATTTTATTGTGCATATCATAATTTTCACGGTTCTGTGATTTTGTGTCATTATCAATCTATATAATATATATGCGCAGGTTGTGGGACGAGTGGAATGTTGTATGGAGTGATATGTTGCCTATTAGGTATACCATGTATTTACTCATGCACATTCCGGACCAAACTCCGAAGCAAATACGGGTTACCGGATGCTCCAGCTCCAGATTGGATCACTCATTGTTTCTGTGAATATTGTGCTCTTTGCCAAGAATATCGTGAGCTCAAGAACCGTGGCCTTGATCCTGCCATTGGTATAGCTCTTCTTTCTGAAATAGTATTTTCTTATTAATTGTAGTAGTTGCTTTCTGTTTGTTTGTTAACATTTAGCCATTTAGTTAATATCTTGATGTAAATAGGATGGAGTGGGAATCAGCAGCGGATGTGTCAGCAACAAGAGATGATGACTCCTCCCATGGGCCAACGAATGATGGGTTGACTTGGATGTTGTTTTGTTTTTTCCCTTCTTAAACATTGTTCTCTTTTCTGGTCAACAAACACTATTCTCTTTAATAATGTATTTATGTATGTGTATTTTTTTATGCTTTCTGTGTCCACATTTACTAATTTTACGGCCATAAACAATTGTTAACTGGGGTTCGTGTCCGTGGATGGAGATACAACTTTTTATATTCCCGGCTACAATTTATAATATATACTTGAAACACAACAAACCAATGGCGGAGGTAGAGGGGGGTCTAGCATGTAAGGAGGGGGGGGGGGTCATCTGACCCCTATTAATTTTTGTTACAGATAAATTTACTTGTATTTCTGATGAGAAAACTAATGAAATGTTGTAAAATCAATACATTGACCCCGGTAACATATGCGTAAAATTAACACAAAACCCATAACTTAATTATTAACCCCGTTAAATTTTGGGGGAATTTTCATGTTTATCATATTATTGATATCACTTTTCACTTTTACCTTCATTAAAAAATTAAAAAGACATTTTCATAAATATCATTTTTTAAGAGATATATTTTTTTAAAATTAATTAAAATCCTAAATTTTGCATTCCTAAACTCTACTCCACCCTACCCCACCCCTCAACTCTAAATCCTAAGGGTGTGATTGGTTGTAGCTGTAGCTTTATAATTTTTGTTGTAAAATTTGTGCTGTAAGATTTTGTGTTGTAGCTGCAGAATTTTACCTGTGAGTTTTTTGCTGTAGATTTTTAATATTGCTGTAAAATTTTAGTTGTGAGTTTTAAAAATAAAGCATCTATACTATTATTTGCGAAGTGATTTTTCGCAACGCAGCTCTCACGTTAAAAGTTAGAGCGGTTAATATCGTTTATGCCTTTAATGAATAATATATATATATTAAATTTAAAATAAAAACGAATTAAAATTATATTTATCAAATAAATAATTAAAATTAATAATAATAATAATAATAAGAATTGTCCAAAATCTAAAAGTTATTTAAAATAAAAAGATAATTTTGATATATATATATATATATATATATATATATATATATTGTGTTGTTATCCAAAAAAAATATTTTAATAAAAAGATAAAATTAAAAAGCAGAAAACACATAACTAAATATTAATCAAGTAAAATTATTAATTTTATATAATTGAGTGAATTTAAGATTGATTTATTATAATTAAAAAATCAAATGAAAATATATATAATAATTTATCTTTATAGTTTTAAAATTAGTAATGTATATATTGATAAGTAATTTATAAAAAAGTTATGCTGGCACAACCCACCTAGTTGATAAATATTAATGGTAGGTATAAGATTAAAATTATTTTTCAATATTTTAAAATTGAAATTAAACTAATAAATTAGATTTAAAATATATAAACTGATTAAATATTGTATAAATTACAAAAGATATAGTGAAATTTGTTTTTATATTTATATAGCATATTTATAAGATTCACATATAATTGATAATATTTTAATGGAGGATATAAATAAAGACATATATTATTAAAATAAACTAGTTAAACATATATATATATATACATATCAAAAATTATATTATTATCGAAAAAGAGAAAACATTTTTATAGGTATATATATATATAAGTTGTAATATTTTTATGGAGTATATAAGGAAATAATATATTATTATATTAAACTAGTTATATGTATAGATATTATTGTATATATCAATAATGTGTTATTAGAGAGAAAAGAAAATGTGTTTGTAAGGAAAGATGAATAATATTTTTAAAAGCACTTAAATTAGCGCTGTAGAGAATTTGCTTTCCAAAGCCATAAACGAAAGTAAAATATAAATGTGGCTGTGAATTTTATAAAGGTAACCAAAGCATGATTGCTTTAATTTTGTGGCTGTAGAGAGATTTGAGGCTGTGTAGAGCACTCACAGACATCACCAATCACCCCTTAATTCTTAAATTAATTAACCCAAAGGTTATAAGGATATGTTTATTGCAGGTTTTTAGTATGGATTCTTAATTTTTCTAAGAGAAGTTTCTTAACTTTTTACTAAGAAAATTTAAGAATCGTATCTTAAATAAAAGATTTAAGAGCCGTCTCTTAGCCAAATTTTTTTTTTGAAAAAAATAAAATAGAAAAAGAGTCAAATTAAGTTAAGAACTCCACCCTAAGAGACCGTGGATAAACATGACCTACGTGTGTTTTTCTCTATTAAAAATAAAGATAAAAGTGATTAAGGTAAAAATGAAAAGTGGTACAAAGAAAATTGTATTTTTGGCAATTTCCCTAAACTTTGTGGCTGGAACAAACCATTACCAAAAGACATAAACTTAGGGTCTCACCGGTGTAGACGTGGGTGATTGTGGTTTTATGTGTTATTAATCAATTTATATAACGATTAAAAATTATTGCGTTTGCAAAATGCTTATGACTCGTTGACTACCAAATGCAACATCGATTTTGATAGTAATTTTAAAATGATAAAATAACTATAACTAAAAATATTAAAAATGACATATTATAACAATATAAAATTCTATTTATAAACGTATAGTATTAAATTTTAAAAACTGTTTTGGGTATAAATATTAATTTCTAAAAAATATTGAAAATATTTTTGTTTAACGTTTATATTATAAAAGAAATATAATATATATTTCTATTAATAATATTTAAATTTAAATTAATTAAATATTTTTTTATATCTATATAGTTTTTAAAAATATTTTTCTTACCCATCCTTAACCGCAAACGGTAACCGGAGCCAATTTTTTTATTTTGAAGGGTTTGTAGCGGTATAAAACGTTTACAACGTTTTATGTGATTGTTGTAAAATGCCAAAGAAAGCTATCACCCACAAACGCAAAGTTTACGAGTAGTAGCAAAAAACTAATTAAGCATTTAATCTCTATAATATTATTTGAGAAGTCACTTTCCTATTTGTCGTGCTCACCCTAACTCTCACAATGACTATTATATTGATACTCTTAATGAATTAAATTTATATTTTAATTTCCATTATTGATATTTATTATTTTATTTTCTTTTTATATATGATAGGTTGATAATTTTCTTAATAGTTTAAATAATTAAACAACAAACCTTATTGAGTAATAACATATTATAATTATTAAGTAAACGATATAATTACATGTTATTTATTTCCTTTTTAAAGAAAATAATTAAATTATGATTGTTTTTTCTTTTCTGTATTTTTAAAATATTATATATAATAAAAATAAAATATTTTGAAATTTTAAAACTTTAAAACGTGGTTATAATTTATCCAAAAGTGATTTCATAAAAAGGAAATTTCATAAAAAATATTTTTGATATCTCAAAAATTGTTTTTTTGTATTTTCGAAATCATATATATAATAAAAATTAATAACTAAAAGGAAAGTTAAAAAATATTCTTGTTATCTTAAAATATATTTTTCCCTCAAAAAATATTAAACGGAAAAGGTATTTTATTAAAGTTTTTTTCCTCAGGTATAAAAGAAAAAACCTATTTAAACAACATTAACTGAGATATTTTATGGGAGACTTTCAAGTTTATCACTTTTGTTGTACCACTTTTCATTTTTACTTTCATTAAAGAAATATTTAAAAAAATATTATTTTTAAGAGGTAATTTTTTTAAAGTTAATTAAAATCCTATTACATTTCTAAACCCTACCCTCACCCCTCAACTCTAAACCTTAAGTCTTAGATTAATTAACCCAAATGTTATAAGTGTGTTTTCCTCTTAAAAGTAAGGGTAAAGTGTTTAAGGTAAAAATAAAGAGTGATACAACAAAAGTGATATTTTTGACAATTTTCCATATTTTATTTACTTCTTATATCGTATAATGATTTTTTTTAAAATATCATGATTTAGTTTTTTTGTTAAATAATATATGTGTATGAGGTTTGAAAAGATTATTACTTTAGTTTACATTTATTATTTTCATTTACGCACCTATGAACCTATCATCAATTTAGTTTCATATATTTTTAAAACATATATATATATATAATAAATTATAGATAATTTAACAAGGGAAATTGTAAAAAATTTCATTTTCCTTGTACCACTTTTCGCTTTTACCTTAATCACTTTTATCTTTATCTTTTAAGGGGAAAAATACACTTATAACGTTTGGGTTAATTAATCTAAGATTTAGGGTTTAGAGTTGAGGAGTGGGGATAGGGTCGGGTAGGGTTTAGGAATGTAAAATTTAGGGTTTTAATTAATTTTAAAAAAATTTGTCTCTTAAAAAAATTGTATTTATGAAAATGTCTATTTAATGAAGGTAAAATGAAAAGTAGTACAACAAAAATGGTAAACTTCAAATTTTCTCATTTAACAAAATATATTTACACACCTAAGTTAAAGAAACAAACTAAATACAATAAATATAACTATTTCGATCTAGCCTAATTAAAATAAATAGTTGTGGTTCTATTTGGATGGATATATATAATTCATTGCAGTAACAAAAGTTAGTATACCAATCTAAATTAGTGATCCTAAAATCGAAGTCTAACTAAAATGACGACAGTTTATTATTTATAATAATATTTTATTTTTATTTTGTATACAAACGCATTATGAATTGACCCCAACTTTTAAGGGAGAATTTAAAGTTTATCACTTTTGTTGTACCACTTTTCATTTTTACAATCATTAAAAAGATATTTTTAAAAATATCATTTTTTAAGAGGTATTTTTATTTTAAAATTAATTAAAATCTTAAATTTTATATTCCTAAATCTCGTCCCACCCTACACCATCCCTTAACTCTAAACCCTAAGTTTTAAATTAATTAACCTAGATATCATAAGTTTGTTTTTTTCTCTTAAAAAGCAAGAGTAAAAATAATTAAGGTATTTTTGAAAAGTGATACAAGTAAAGTGGTATTTTTGACAATTTCTCAACTTTTAAAATAAATGATAATAAAATATTAACAATTAATATGATTTTTTCCCATAAAATACGTGCATAAGGTTCTAAAAGATTACCGGAAGGTTTATTTATATAAGCTTGAATTGATCAATTTTAGCATTTTTCTCTCTTTGTCTCGCAGACAACACATATCAAATTATACATAATTTATAGAATATTTTTAAAATCTATATGCAACTAACAAACTTTAAAAAAAGTTGTAAGCTATTTGGAACTATTACATTATGGTACAGTTCAAAGGATTAATGTAATCCAATTATGGTTCAATGAACTCAAATATTTTAATAGTATAATAATAATTAAAACGATAAAAGAATTCATACATAAATAATAAAATGATTTGAAACTTATAAACAAAAGAAATCAAATTAGTAATTAATTATTATAATTTTTTAGTTTGTAAATATTTATATATGTAACACGAAAGAATCAACTAGTGTAACTGTATTTCAGAAAGATTGTCATAATTTATGTAACACCCTCCCTAATGGGTTTGCACATCTACTCAGTGGATCCTATCCCGTATAGTTACTATTTTTTCTTTTTGAAACATCCCGTGTGATGACTAATGAAATAAATTTAGAAGGTATGAAAAACTTATTTATCTATTCTACGATATACTCTCCCCACTAGGTAAAGACCCGTGCCCTGCACGGGATGAAGTATTTTGTAAAATTTATATAACTTAAATGTAAAACTAAGCAAATATTTTAATGCTACACTACAAAATTAAACAAACAGTTACTAAATTAAAAAAAAGCTGTTTTTCTTTGTTTCTAAGCGTATGTGATATTATGAAATAGATAGAAACACAATATCATTTGAAAAGTTTATCAAGTTATTACATAGGAATCAAGAAAGGCTATGATATATGATAAAGATTTAAGGAATTAATGTTGAACCCGAATCTGTTCTTAAAGTATTGTACATTTATATGATTGTGCAACAGATCAATTTAGAATGATCTATTTTGTAAATTTAAGATCATTGTTCCATTTATAAATATCATATACTGACAGATTTATAGGAGATTTAATTTTTCAATATATTGTGTATTCTAAAAGGTACATTCACTACCTAATCTAGAATATTGCATTATGTTTTACATTTAAGATGAAATATACAATAAGTACGTTCTGATATATTGTTTGTTAGAGAATATTAATTATTACCTGTAGTGAGAAAAGGTAATTCTTTACATAAAAGATTATAAACGATTATAAAGCACGTTTAGTGTTGACTTTGCATATAGTTTTATCAAAATGCATATAGCTTTGTTTAACATAATCATTATGTCAAAGTGCTGAGTTAGATAAATAAATCAACTATATCTTAAGAATTAAATATATGCGTAAGTTTTCCGATAGAATGCACACGAATGTAAATTGAAATTCTATAATATACAAATAATTGGTATTTATGTCACTCCATTTACAAACACTAAAAACGATATAAAAATGTAAACGAAGAAATACTTTAAAATAAGAAATGTTTTCGTTTAAACAAAAAAAAGAAGAATGTTTTCGTATGTTATTCCATTTTGTGAGCGACATCAAGTTCATGTGTTCACAACAGCTAAAAAAATTCCCAGAAATATGTTCATTTTCAAGGTCATTATTGATTCATTTTATTTGAAATGTTGACTGCACTATGAATCCTAAGATTTAGGAAAATAGAAAATGTCTTTGTTAGCAGGTTAATGAATTAAGAGAGGTAAACATTGCCATTTCATATATGTTCGTATTTCAAGGTCATTTCATTATTGGTACTTTATATTAACCGACGCATAATGTGTAAAGAATTGGGACTAAAGAAAAGTTATTGTTAGAAGATCATGTGCTCACAATGGATATAAATTTTTAACGATTACGTAATAATGATTTCTATGTAGGCCCAAAGAAAATTATCATTATAATTTTATGTGGAAGAGTCCATCAGAAACGGTTAAACCATATACAAAAATGTATATGTCCCAAAATAATAGTTAATGGATGTAAGTCCAATGGCATCCTTTTGTAATTATTCTAGATACAAAAGGGTAAATTGAAATGGTATCTGAAATGGGCTGTCAAGCTGACACATATGCAAAATGGCATAGATGTAAATAAATTACCAATTAAAGGTTATTCTTTTATTTTGCTTCTCTTTTAATAACGAAGGGATTTCATGAAGATATTTATTTTAGTATTTATAATGTACTTTTATTTAATTAATAATGATTAATTGTAATAAATTAATTGCATTTACTTTATTCTTATTGTCTTAGAATTATGAAAAATAAATAATCACAAAAATATTTATTTAATACTAAAATCTAACATATTTTTTTAATATATGTGAAAAACTAAAATATGTATCATATTGGAACACAAAGAGTATTATATGATTTTATATATTTTAGCTTCACTAACACAATATCAGAATCACTTTCTAACAAAACATTCATCATTGCACTACTCGAGCTTGACATGTTTAACTTTATAGTTTTTTTGGGACCAATGACTGAAAATATATATAAATTTTGGTGACATAGAAAACTAACTAAATTCTCCTAGGTCTTAATACATGCACCACCATGTGCCAAAAATCTAGATGTTATAATCATCCCATTCACAAAATGTAATTTCTTGTTGCACACTACGATCTCCACTCACCACTCATGTTACTGTTGCACAGTAGGACCACACTCGTTCGGACCTAGTTTGGATACCACTTATAATGTTCATGACCACCTATGGCTAATTGATCGTCACGACTACTCACTTGATCCGCATACCCACTATATATGTGCAACATGTGGTGCATTACAATCACCAAGTCATTTTTCAAAGCATTTACAAAGTACCATGAATCACTTCTAAATATCTCATCAATTATTATATTACTCTAGCTAAAGTATGATAAACCTAGAATTCTTTATGGATATATGCCTAAAATATTAAATGTATTCGCCGAAATAGTAGGCAAATCAATTCCTCATTTTTTCCATATGAATTATAACATATCATAAAATCCTAATGTTACAGTTTCATTGCTAAAACCCAATTATGGCACGTACATCTTTCACATGCATGTAAAATCTAATTCTTCCAAATTTGAGAATAAAATATTAGTGAGGACTAAAGAATTAAGAATTCTTGTCAAACTAAACCCTTGCATGTACATATCACTACATAAAAATGAGTGGATAAAATCACTTAAGTTACATCACAAAAACAATTGACAGTAGTTTAAATTATTATTTGGAAAGAATACAAATAGACATAATTTAGAATCAATTATAATAACGGATAGTATTGTTAATTAATTTATCATCAATTAAATAAAACTAGATTCTACTCCGCGGTCCACATGATTATTTGTAATATATTGATGTTTTAAAAAATTAACATTAAATAATTTGATGATATTTTTAATAAACTTTTATGTAACATTTTTAAAGAAAATTATATTATTTACATGAATCTTGAACCATAGTTGATAATATAAAATTATCATTATTTGTGTAGTTTGACATTATATTTATAAACTTAAATATAATATTTTGATGGTATAAAAAATTATAATATGCAAAATAATAAATGTAAAATTTTAGTTTGAAAATGTAAAGTTAGATACATACAGACTTAATATATTATTAAATGCATATATCTATAGTTTTGAAATTAAGTAGCTTGGAAATACTCAAATATTGTATTTGCAAAAATTAAGATTATTTGAAAGATAAAATATATATATAAACAATGAAAATGATTAAACATAAACAAAATTTAGAGTTGGGTTAATTTTTGGCTAATCTATATTTAGACTATCTCCAATTGTTCACTCTATTTATTTAAACAAAATAACTCCTCTTTCTTTTGTCATCAACATAAACAGATTCACGAAGACTCTGCAAACCAGTCTGTTAACTCTGCATCCATGTGTACGACGAAAAACGGTTGCTTCCTTACACTACGTGCAAGGTTATCCGCTCTTGAATTCATTGTTCTTGATACATGTATGATCTCCGAGTTATGGAAACTTTCTTTGAGGATCCTTATATCTTCCAAGTAGCTCGCGAAGGCTGGCCATTCTTCTGGATCTGAAACCATCTTTACTAACTGTGCACAATCTGTTGCAAATGTAACGTGAAACTGCCGCAGGTTCCTCATACATTCCATTGCCCAAATAAGCTCTTCTACCTCTGAGTGAAGAGGTGAGAGACTTGCTCTAGTATTCTTGCCCCCATTAATCCATTAAAACCTTCTAGAGTATACCAATCTTGTCTAGAATGAACATCCTTATCTTTTCATGATCTATCCGTGAAACACCATATGCCCGATATGGGAGGTAGAGCTGTGACTCCATCCCTATTATAGACAACTCTTTGTGTAATCGTGTTTTGTGCCTCGGCCCAGAGTAGAGACTCTGTTTGAGCTAGGTTGAGAGTATATATAGGATCCATGTCTATATTACTAAAAACTTTGTTGTTTCTTCCTTTCCAGATATACCATAGTATCCATGCATATTGGTGATCCTCCATTTGCGGAATGACTCTCCAAAATAGATGGTCCAAATTTGTGAAAAGTGATGATGTTGGAAAGATGTCCGGATTTGGTGGAATCTGTGAAAGTGCCCAAACTTGGATCGCCGGTGGACATTCAAAAAACACGTGGTTTACTGATTACTCCGGTGCTCCGCATCGAGCACAATATATGTCACCTTGGATGCCTCTCGCGCGTATTTTTTCTTAACCGCTATACATCCTGTTATGATTTTCCAAATAAAATGTTTTATTTTTAGAGGATGACATACTTTCCAACAAAAACCTTAAGAGCATCCACTGAGGGTCCATATAAAGGTGGTATTTATTCTCTATAAGGATATACTCATTGCACTTGGTATGCAGACTTCACTGAATATTTTCCGTTATGTGAAAAATGACATCCATCTTTATCCACAAAACTAATTCGACTCAATGAAATGCTCTGTATGATCTTTATGTCTTGGGGATCCACTAGCGTATAAAGTGCCTGTAAATTCCATGTGTACGATATTGTATTGATGAGAGAATCCACTGTAAGATTAGGGAGAAAATTTTGTTGATTACAAATTGCTGGTTTCGGGTGAGTAGTTGGGAGCCAAGGATCGTTCCATACTGAATGGAAGATCTTGATCCCACCCGTTTGATTAGTCTTTTGCTAACCATAGATATAGTAGAAATAATACTCCACCAGCCGTATGATGGTGAGTATGATTTGATCGGTTCCAGGGGTGAAGCATTCCTGAAATACCATCCTTTAAAAACTCTAGAGAATAAAGTATTCGGCTTCTCTATCAAGCGCCAAAATTCCTTTGCAAGCATAGCCGTATTGAAATGCTTAAGATCTTTAAATCCGAGTCCCCCATCATCTTTATGATCACATAATTTATCCCATGATTTCCAATGCATGCCTTTCGCATTCCCCCCTTCGCTCCACCAAAACTGTGTGATCGCACTCGTCAAGTTTTTAGTACAGTATTTGGTATCCAAAAACAGGATATCACGTGATTTGGTAAAGCTGTTACTGCCAATTTAATAATTCCTTCTTTTCTTCCTTTTGTAAAGAATTTGAAAGTCCATCCATTAACCCGATTGTTTAGACGCTTTTGGATAAAATCAAACACTTGTGTTTTCGAGCCTCCCAAATTTTCTGGAATACCCAAATACGATCCAATACCACTTTTATTCTTGATCCCTAAGATATCTCTTAGTTCTTGTCTAAATTTCACCTATCTTGTGACCAAATTGAATAGAATATTAGTCAAAATTTATCAACCGTCCCGAATCTGCCTCATAATTCTTTAAAATCCTAAGTATAGTTTTACATTCCTCATTTGTCTCTGGAGAAAAAAAAAGACTATCATCTGCAAAGAGTAAGTGAGATACCAAGGGACATGCGCGTGCAACTTTTAATCCAGTTAATTGTTCTCTCTTTCAGCTTTTTATATTAGTTATTAGAGTCTTCGTGCACATAATGAATAAATAAGGAGATAATGGGTCCCCTCCGTACACCCCAGTTTCCTTTTTTTGGACACTCCCAATGTCCTTTTTGCAAAACTTGTCCCAACATTATACCGTTGCTTCCCACTATCCAATAAATATTAGCCGTTTAACTAAAATAAATATTATTTTTAATGAATTTGCTTTTTTACTGAAATAAAAATAATTTGCTCACTGCAACATTATACGGTTGCTTCCCACAATCCAATAAATACTAGCCGTTGGACTAGATAAATATAATTATTTTTATTAAATTTGATTTTTTAGTGGACCAAAATAATTCATTATTATATTTATTCACTGTAACATTATACTAGCTGTTGGACTAGATAAATATTATTATTTTTATTGAATTTTATTTTAGTGGACGAACATATATCGTATCCTACTTGTATTTAAGTTCATTATATGTAGTAAAGCCTCAATAACATCTCACTCCACCTTTTCATATGCTTTACTCATATATGTATTGATTGCCATGAACTTATTTTGGCATAAATCTATAATATAGTTGTATTATACTCCAATACTATTCTATTTTAGAGTGAAAAATAGAGGGATGAACAAAAAATAAATAAGTTACTCTATTTATACTCAATTATAGAGTATCGTTGGAGAAATCTTACTCTATTATAGAGTGAAAATAGAGTACCATTGATGTATTTTTACTCATAAATTCTATTTTAGAGTGAAAATAGAGTGAGTGTAATAATCTTCTTAGAGAGATAAAAATGACCGAGATTGATAAGTCGGAAATTACGAGATAAGATTTTGGAAATCCAGGTATCTTGAGTGCGCGAGGATTAGATGAGGACATGTGGCCGAGAAAGAATTCAGATGGCTCGAGTAATTTTTGTTTTGGTTGAGAGGTCTGAATTGGAGGTCGACGAAGAGGGAGGCAAATTTTTAAACTTGGAGGAGATATTAGAAACGTGATTTAGAATAACAAAGGAGATCAGGAGAGGAAATTTGGTCAAGATAAAATCAAGATGCTTCAGGAGAAAATAGAAGTTGGTTGAGCGTCAACATTTGGTGGTCTAGTCACGAGCGATCGGGTTGATCGGGGAGTTTTAATCGATGAAAGGTGTTTGGAGCACTTCAGTATTGTTTTTCAAGACAAGAAGTTCATTCTAAAGATTGGGTACACATGAGGAAGCGGTGATAGATGATTGGTCGGAAGCCCGACATGTTAGAAGCACAATGTTTCTGAAGCATGACGTTTTCAGAAGAACATCGTATTAAGAGAATGAAATGTTGGAAACATAATAAGTCAGAAGAGTGATGGAAAAACATGACGAGATAGAAGCACAATGGGTTAAAAGCGGACTAGAGAAAATCTAAAGTTGGAAACCCTAATTTGGCATTAAAGAATTTTTTCAGGGAAGCTAAAAGATCAAGAAATACTAACTTCAAGGGTTGAAATCAATAAAATGAACTAGGAAGCAAGAGGTGTCAGAAGCATGAGGTGTCAAAATAATCACGAGTTTACAAGAGAAGCACGAGGAGTTAAAAGAGAAACACGAGGTGGTGCGGTCTAGGGCAGTACAGTTCGTCTAGCATGCAAACTGACAAATGCCTGGGCTTGCTGCCACCTGATGACGCATGGTCAGTAATGTGTCATTATGCATGGAAATCGGCTGACATATGGTGTCCATGTCTCTAGATGCATGACGGTCGTTGCAGGTTAAGTGACATACATTGGACACATGTCGACCAGCCAGCTGACTCATCACCTCAGTTTCGACCCTATAAATAGCCAGATTTCCTTGTTCATTTCTCCCATCTAGATCAGTTCAAAGCCTCACATAATAAACATGTTTGAGCCACTAAATTCCATCTCCCCCCCCCCGATTAGTCTTTGCAGTCCAGTTCTGTCCAATCGACGATTCTCTGCGATTGTTATGTGGAAGCTCTGTTCGGATCAGTCCATCCAAGTCAGTCATTTCGTATCTGTATAACCGTCCACTCGACCAGTTTTTAGGTGGAGGTGTTGTCCAGATTAGTCCAGATCAGTAGAAGGCACTACTGGGTTTTGGCCAAGTTCTCTTCGTTCAACCAATTGCTCACCAGCCTAGAACACTATGACTTCGTTATATTTGAGTTCCACTTTGGAACTTAGGATAGATAAAGTATGCGTATAGATTATAATGCTTACAATTATTTATGGAACTAGACTCAGCTTAGTGCGAGCTAAGCTGAGATGAAAACAATTTAAGGCTGAATTAATAACCTGACTAGGACTAGGAAAATAACTACATTGCATCTTCTGTTTTCTTCATCCTAACGATGTATTATTGTATTGGTTGTGTGAGTTGGTTTGTTTGAGTTTCACTTACAACTTAGGAGATCGAGTCAACATATAGTTGATGAATTGGAATGATATGGAATGATAGTCCTTAGATTTCATTTATTTATGAAATTGGTGTGGCATGATATATTTTGTCCTAACTAAATTGACATAGGGATGAGATGAATATCATGTTTTATTTATTAATGCTTGCTTGATTGTATGTGATGCCATAAATGGCATGAAAGCTAACGTGTTATGCACGTGAGTTATAGAAGCTCATGTTGGTTCTGTGTTGGTATGATGTGAAAACCTTGTGATGGCTGTTGTGAGACCTCGTGTAGTCTGCTCCTAGAACCTCGTGTTGGTTCTAGTGTGTTACTTCATATGGAGTGAGTGACTTGCGGGTTATGTTGTAGGTTGTTCCTCGAATGAGTTATATCAACTGTTCAAAGTTTGATGTGTTATCTTGTCAGGTAATTACTTCCTCAAATTGTTACCACTAAGCTGGTTGTGGTCCGGAAAGTGGTGGTCTCGGTTTAGGTTTTTTGATCACCAAGGCCGAGTGTCACACATGGATGTGACAGCCCCCGGCGAGTCCAGTTGAGGACCGGGACATGGCGATCCTGATTGAGGACCATGACTGGGTGGGAAGACCCAAGCGCCTATGCCTTTGTGGTGTAATAGTGAGGGGATTACCAATGTCCCTTATGTGGAGGAATAATGATTTTGTGGGCTCTAGGAGCTGAGTGGTAAGTTGAGAGTTATATCGAGTCTGATTTATGGGGTAGGCTGGTAACACATCCGTTTGTGTTAGCTAGACCAAGTCCCTGGATCATATTGTTACTTTGTGATGGTTAGTTGTGAGTCACTTGGATTTTCGCGGAGGAATACTCAATTGATGGTTGTTTCTTTTATGTGTTGCTTTGACTAATTGGTAGTTATTTTGGTTTGCAAGGGTTAGTCACTAGGTTGCGGGTAGAGGACAGACCACCAACCTACTGGGTAACATTAAGTTACTCACCCAACTCTATTGTCATTTTGCAGGTAATCTTAGTTATGGGTTATCGGATAGCTTGGAGCTGGACGTTAGGGCCGCCATAGTAGATTTCATACTTTTTTATAAAATGGTAATTTGATATATTTTTAGTTGACTATATTTGGCATTAGGCCGGGTCTAGTCTTGAATTTTCTCAATGTATGGATATTTCTTGAAATAATAAAGTATATTTTATATACGCATCATGAATACTCTGATAATTGACTAGTCCAGTCTATTACAACACTAGGCCAAGGTATAGTTGCAAAGCCTTAGACCAAAGTCTAGAGGAAGACAAGTTACTAGATGAACTGGGATAAGTTGCAGAATAAATGTTGTGACTCTGGCCGAATTATTTCTAACTTGTCATGTAACGCTTTCAAAACTTGGTATTGGTCGATCTATCAGTCATGTTCTTATTAGATTGTTGTGCAGTCGGTCGACATATGTCTACGACGGTTCATAGGTATTGCAGTGAAGTTGGAGATGCTCTTTTAGTGTTTTAGATTATGTTATAGTCAACTAGATATTATCTGAAAATTGTAAGTATATACCGCATAATTAAGATATGATGGACTTGCTTTTTTTTGTTGAGATTTGAATTGAAAAGACTGATTAATGTATTTTATATTAGTCAAATATTTGTACATATGGATAAAAAAGTCTTTTTTTTGCAGAGTCAGTATGTATATGTTGATGACAATATATATATATATATATATATAGTTCAAACATATTTACGAAATTAGCTCAGTGTTAAGCATAAGGGTAAATTTCTCAAATAGTCTTTTGAGAAAAATTATTACAAAAATAGATTTCAAATATGATCAAAATAGATTTTTTAGTTTTTATTTTAATATATATATTTTTTAATTTTAATTTTAAACCCTGATTCTAAAATTCCACCGTAAAACTCTAAACCCTAAATGTAGATTAGTGCCAAAAACATTTTTTAGATTTATCATAGCTATTCATATTGCTCTAAGCATAATGTCAGGAAGTTATTTCTTTATTTTTGCTAGTATTGTTTGCGTACGAATTCAAAAGAAAGCTTTGTTTCAGAGTATATTCTCTTATAATTCGATTATTTTCTTAAACTCTAGGCAGATATCAGGGAATTTCTTCTGTTTTTGTTAATATTGTTAGCATAATGTTAAGATTTTTTTTTTAAAATTTAATATTGTTAGAAACGATTCCATTGCCATTAGTTCGTTCCATGTATTTTAGCAAAATGTGTTAATATTTCCTTTCCTCCTATTCTATTTTCTATAATTAGATTTATTTTTTTAAATCATATTTCATATATAATTAATCCATTAGTATATAATATAATAATATATATATATATATATTCTAATATATACATATGCAAAATTTTGTATGAAGTAATACTTCATTTATTTAAAACGGGTTTTTAGTAATTAAACCCCTCAACTAAAGATAAATCGCAAAATAAACCTTGAACTAAAAATCCTATGAAATAAACTCTCAACTTTAATTTCGTTAATGTTTGTTACCTTCCGTCTAAAATACCGTGACAGAAGGTGACATTTGTTAATGGTTTATAAGTTAAGGGTTTATAATCATAAAAACTTAGTTGAGGGGTTTTCTTACGATTCAAAAATAATTGAGGATTTTTATCACTAAAACGCATTAAATGTTTTAAAAACTTTATTATCATTTATGCATTGTTTAAAATTGATTTATAAATATATTTATTTTATCAATTTTATAACTGATTTATAAAACATGAAAATATTTATAAATCAGTTATAAAATTGATAAAATAATATATATTTATAAACCAATTTTAATCAATGTATAAACGATAATAAAGCTATTAAAATATTTAATGCATTTTAGTGATTAAAACCCTCAACTATTTTTAAATCGTAAGAAAACCCCCCACCTAAGTTTTCAGGATCATAAACTCTCAACTTAAAAATAGTTAACAAATGTCACCTTCCGTCACGGTATTTTAAACAAAAGGTATCAGATGTCAAAGAAATTAAAGTTGAGAGTTTATTTCGTAGAATTTTTAGTTAAAGGTTTATTTTATGGTTCATCTTTAGTTGAAGAGTTTAATTACTAAAAACCCTTGAATTAATGGATCTTGGAAATAATCAAATTTTCTATTAAGGCAAGAATGATATAGGAGTTGATTGGTGGCTTTATCTTTAATTTCTGTCTACAACCTTATAAATTATCAATCATGTTTTAAATAGTTTTTAAAGCTTAGCAACCAAAAAATAAAGAAAAAGGTTGTAGAAATCTTATTTTCTATAACTAAAAAATATTATTGTAAGATTGTTATAGGAATATCTTATTTTTTCTTTAATCATTTTTCTCATTTAATTTCTATAACTACAACAGCAGATATAAATACATTAAAAAAATTCTACCAACTAAAATCTACACTTACAGTCCAACTAACGGTCCTCATAGTATAAAAGAGGAATTTAATGGACTTTTGGGTGCAAACAATATCCGAAGGAATTTAACTCCACTACATGCAGAATTCAAATTTTTAATCTGTGCAATAGAATGTATGATTACTTTCAGGCAAACAGAAGTGGCTTTCGAAACAATCTGCTCTCAGATAGTGAAGATAATGTTGACCCCAACAATATGACTCGCTTTTTCAATCATTTTAGAAGAATTTCAGAGAAACAGAGGTTCTTAACCCATTCACAGTTTCATTTATTTTCATGCATGACAAATAGAATGTCGGGAAGGTTTATAAGAGATGCGAAGAGCCAGGCGTCACATGTCACATATATACGGAGCTTCTAGTTTGGACTTTAGTTTCAATGTTGTTATTAAAAAGCACTAATTTAAATAATAAATCAATTTTGCAAAAAATGAATCATTTTATTTTCCTAAATGATGAATCATTTTAAGGCATAACAACGCCTTGGTACTCAACTTTGTTTTGTCAGCTTTTTTTTTCTTGTCAGCACCTTGGTACTCAACTAAATTAAAATACATAACATTCTATGCCAAACAAGTTTTCTCGAAAGGCTTTGGCTTTCATATGCCTATTTTCATCGTAAATAGTGGGTGCATCTCAAGAATAGTTTAAACATTCTACGCCAAATAAGTTTTCTCGAAATGCTTTTGCTTTCATATGCATTGTTTTTTTTCACCAATTATTTTTCTTTTGTTTTTTCTGTTACAAAGAAAAAGAAAAATAATTGGTCAAAAACCAAAAGAAAAACAATTAATTTTCTGACTAAAAATTGCAAAAAGTAATTACTTTCGAAACAAAAACAATTGTACACCCAAGGTCCATGTTCAAAGAACCATGACAGTAGAGCTAGTTTTATTAATCAGAATAAACAGATCAAAAATAATAATGAGAACCAATCTAATTATATATACAACAATGATCAAGTTGTATTATAAATAAAAAGTGCAAGATGTAAAGAAAAGTTCAAACTAATTCAAGTTGCATACGATCACCTTTTATATAAGTTAAAACTTCATTCTAAGTTTCTCTCACAATGCAAAAATAGAAGAAAACAAAACCCTTTATTCCCTCAAAACCCTAATCTATTCTCTTTGGTTTACGAATGGGTCGACTGCCCGATCAAACTCCGATCTTCAATCCAATGTTTCATCCACAACCTGCACCTGAACAGCCGGTTTACGAAAATCAAATGGCCCAAACCGATCAGAAATATCTTAACAATGGTGGAATGGTTTACCAACCAACCGGAGTACCAAATATGGCTGGACCAGCTCAGCCTACGTATATCAATCCCGGAGTAATGGGTAACCAACCTTATGTACCACAAATGGCCCCACAAATGGCCCCACCAATAGCCCCACCAATGATTATCAACCAACCATCAAACTGGACTTCAGGGCTTTTTGATTGCATGAACGATGGTGAAAATGGTTAGAAACTATGAACTTGAAAATTATTATATGCTTAATGGTGCACTATTTGTTACATAATGTTTTTGATCTCCTTAATTTTTTTGTTTGTTTCGGATCAGCAATCATCACATGTTTCTTTCCATTCGTCACATTTGGACAGATCGCAGAAGTTACCGATCAAGGCGCAACAAGTAAGTATATATATTAATGTACATCGATGTAGCATGCATATATATATATAGATCATGATTGGTATTTAAGGAGTCACATAATTAAGTTTTTACTATCTTATTTTCTTGGGACGCGGTTTATCTTGTCACGATTCGGCAATTGTATAATGTTACCAATCAAAGCAATATATATTTTTTCATTAAAAAAGCAATATATTTTTGCCTTTCTGATTATGTATATGTATATATGTGTTTGCAGGTTGTGGAACGGGTGGAATGTTGTACGGATTGATATGTTGTCTGTTTGGGATCCCATGTGTTTACTCATGCTCATACCGGGCCAGGATCCGAAGCAAATACGGGTTACCGGATGCTCCAGCTCCAGATTGGATCACTCATTGCTTCTGTGAATATTGTGCACTTTGCCAAGAATATCGTGAGCTCAAGAACCGTGGCCTTGATCCTGCCATTGGTACATTGACCATCTCCTATTTCTCTCTTACATAATCTTTCTTTTTTAAATATTTTGAAACTTGTTTTTGTTTGTTTGTTAATATATAGTTGCCTTATGTATATAATATCTTGGTGTATTTAGGATGGAGTGGGAATGTGCAAAGGCAGCGAATGGGTCAGCAACAAGAGATGGTTCCCCCCATGGGTCAACGGATGATGGGTTGACTTTAGTGGCGCATTTTTTTACACAACATGACTTTTGCAATATTACTTATGTCTTGTTTCTTTGTATTTGTTTATTTAGGGTTCAAGAAATAATGTCAACTAGGCTTCATTTTCAACTTTTAGTGGCTTTGCATGAACTACTCTATGCTGTATTTGAACAATATTTGCTACAATTTCATTAAATTATCATGTGTGATGTAAACCCGTTTTATTTATTTTTTTGAAACTCAATAAAAGAATACTAAAAGTTCTTTCTTATATTTTTACCGTACATTAACACACTAAAAGAAAATTTTATTATATTATTTGTAAGAAACTACTATAATTTATAACAACAGATTACTGATAAAGTTTGGAAGGCAAAAAAAGAAGAAGAATATGACAATTTCATGTTTTGAGGTCAAATGGAGGTTGAGTTCACCAACTTAGCAAAAGCAAATGCACCGTTAATGTTTTCCAAAACTCTACAACAAATATAGGAGTTCGTAAATTACTCTTAAGTTTCTAAGTATGATTTACTTCAAGTCTGGATACAACAGAGAACATGAGAAAATATGTTTTACCAAACTTCATCTTCTATAAAAAAGAACGTTGACTCTGAGTTTGGTCGGGACTCGGTATCGAAAGACTGAAATCGATGGTGGATTGTTTCAAAAGTGTTTTATTGATCGGAAAAAGTAACAGATTACAAAAGTGAGAACAAAAGGAAAAGTAACCAGTGCTCGTCTCAGCAAGCCGAGAAAGTACAAAGTCAGCGAGAAATGTAAATGGGTAAACCCTAATTTCTAGTTGTGAATTTGAAATTATGGATCCTCTCCCTCATTGATATCATTGCCTTTTTATAGATAAATCTCCTTCCCTTCTGCCCTAGGTCGATTAACCTAATGGGCTGAGCCCTTTTCTCGGCCCGAGTAGCTGGGCCGAGTAATGGAGCCTTCAATCCTAGATGGTGCAGTTGGCTTGCTACGCCTAGTAAATCAGTTCTCAGCTGAGCTTGATCGTTTGTCGGTAGCCGCCTATCCAAGCCAATCTAGTCTGACTAAATGGGCCGAATTTCTTATTTGTGGGCCTTGTGGAGGGATATAATCCATCAATTACAACAAGTTCTCCACAGTTTTCTTGTGAGGGGCGCAGCCAATCACAGTGAATTTGTTAGATCAGGCAAGGGAAAATAAAAGATTCTGAGCAAGACGATGACAGTCACCACTTATTATTATTTGGGGACGGCTTCACCGAACAAAGGTCATCCGCTGGTTACTCGGTGAAATTCAGGCAAGTGGTCGGTTCAGTCTCGATTATTGATTGCTCGGTGCTTACTTGTTGGTGGGATGACCGTCATTGGTTCAGTCAATGACTCATACGAACGGTCGTGACAACGAGATCATCTTTACGAGCGATCACATTGATGAAGATCACTGATTACAGTGCCTTAGGATTTGGCAGTTCATTTTGCTGAACCCAGCCCCGAGAAGGATTTGTTTGGTGGGGATCCAGATAGGTTCCATCAGGAGGTGATGGGGACGGTCAACCTGCAGATGAAGAGCGTGAGGCCGAACAGTCCTTGTATCCGATTCGATTCTTCGAAATCGGGACCATGAGAGGCTTCCTGCTCTGCATCGGAATTCAAATAGCCTTCGGGTGTAGAGGAAAAAAACTGGGGAAACATTTTATCTACTTGGTTGACGCCCGAGAGCGTAAAGAAATTGTTGAGGGAATGTGGGACCACCAGCGTCGCTATTATTGTCCCGAGACACGACCAACAGCCTTGGTCTCCTTCGGTTGGATACCAGTGCGTCTACAAGTTGTTCTTTTAGAAAGACACAAAGCTGTGGTTTCCCATTCCTCGGTTAGTCACATCGTACTGCTTCTGATAGGATGTCGCGATGATGACTCAGATCGTGAATGGGTCATTAAGAATCGTTGTGCCCCTAATGGTGATGGCTGTTGAGGCCTACATTTCTATGAGTGTGCGGGTTATAGAAAAACTGAGGGTGACGAAGCCCATGCCAAACGGTCTTTTCTCTTGAAGATGACACTTGGTCAGAACATCTTGACTGGCCATCTGAACAAGACAGATAATTGGCAACGCTTCGACTTTTATTTTAACTCTGACAAAGCGACCTTTAAAGAACCTCCAAAAAATGACAATCACGTGCTATGGTGTCCTCGACTTGGTATATAGTTTGTGCCGCACACCTGCTCCTCTTTGTTGAGTTCTTACCTAATTTCCGTCTTCTGTTTTGCAATTATTCATCCCAACACCAAGGCGTATCCCGGGAGATTCTTTGAGGACGCTTAGTCAATCGCCATCCTCAGTCATCAGCGTTGGTCAGAGATTAGTCGCTCAAATATTTGAAGGTATTGAAAGACTGAACTCGATGGTGGGCTATTTCAAAGCCGTAATTTTTTACAAAAGCAAGAACAAACGGAAAAGTAAACGGTACTCGTCTGAGCTAGCTGGGAAAGTACAAAGTCAGCGGAAATGTAAATGAGTAAACCCTAATTTCTAGCCGTCAAGTATGAGTGTGAAAGTTTGGATCCTTTTCATCTTTTGTCTTGTTGCATGTTTATAGATAAACTTCCTTTCCTTCTGCCCTAGGTGAATTTAACCTAATAGGCTGGCCCTTTTCTCGGCCTGAGTAATTGGGCCGAGTAATAGAGCCATCAATCCGAGCTGGTGCAGTTGGCTTGTTACGCCTAACACAACAGTCCTCAGCCAAACTTGATCGTTTGCTGGTAGCCGCTGAGCCAAGCCGATCCAATCTAACTAAATGAACCGAATCTCTTAGTTGATGGGAATTGTGGAGAGATATAATCCATCTCCTATAATAAGAAGAAATCATCAAGTTCTCAAAGGTTAAGTTTTTTTTAATTATAGAGAGTTCATGTGTATAAAAGACATAGCCGAACTAACGAGAATTCCAACCCCACTCTTCCCCTTCGTCATGCGCAAAAGAGGTCACTAAATATACATAAAGAAAATCTGATCTACGGACGAAGTTGTAAAAATAGATTTGTGGCTAGTCTATATGTTCTTATGCAAGTATGTTCATGTAGAGTATGTGAGTGCATAAAGTAAATAGCACATAGAAATTTGTTAACGAGGTTTGTTTCCTACATCCCCAGGACCACGTTTAGAACTCATTTACTAGAAAAGGCCACAACAAACCATTGCTATATGTTATACATCACACACCCGTGCCTACCACTCTAATCTAGATTTACAATGATGAGATCAACTACTACACATTGTCTTCTCCGACAAGTATAGTTCTCTATAACAAAACTACCAACACATCTCTCAATTGTATGGTAGGACGATGTCACACACATCCATGTACATCTTCAATAAACCCTAGACGCGTAACCGCTTCATGTCCCCATCTCGTTATCTTTATACTCCAAAACCCTAAACAAGGTATTGGGCTTACTTCAAAAGTACGGCCCACACAATTTCTCTTAATGACTCGAAGTCTATTACCCCTTTCCATCTGCTACACGTATTATTTAGTCAAGCCACTTAACTTCGTCAAGTTCTCTCTTCTTAACAGAACAAATTGACTTCGCCAACTCTTCCTAACATAACCAATTATGTTATGTTTCGCAGTCTCCAGTCTCAGCCATTTGCATTGTCTGAGTCAGCTCCAAGATGTCGTCCATAACATAACATTTCTTTTATCATCGTCTGCATGAAGTGATATTTCTGTCCTTCATGTGTCAGCTCTTCATGTCATATATTTCTCTGTCTTAGTAACTCTCCTTCTACATGTTCCAAGTTCTAACAACTATTTGATGATCCATTATGAACTCATATAAAAACTCAGTCAAAACAACTCTTCAATCTCTCCCTTGTTCTCTGAGTTTTATAATCCAAGCACCATCTCTAATCAAGTCAGTCACAACATTAACAATGACCTCTTCCTTGATGACTGCGTAGTTACATGTAGCATTCTCTCCCCTTTTTAACTTAGTTTGACACTCAAGAACATTGTTCTTCCATACTCTCAATCCACGTTACAAGAACCAAAAGGCTTTTTCCATGAGTTTACCTCCCACTGCATTAGAAAATCATGGCGCACATTGTTCTTAGTGTTTCCACACAACAGATGTGTCATTGTCTTCTCTCCCTGCTTGAGTACATAACTAAGTTAAAACCTCAACATTATTGAACCGCTTGAGTACGTCATATCTCTAATGCTTGCTGTCTTTGACAAACTCTGCAAAACCAGGTGGGGTCAGAAACATTGATATACCATGCTGGTGTGATTCTCCATTGTGAGGCTTTCTTTTGTATGAACCTAGCTTCATCATATTTCTCCTTTACACCTTCCAGCAAATCTCTGGTGTTGATAGCTTTGACATGTCAATTTAGATAGCTATAGAAGTTCACGACCTAATCAAAATTCAAGAACTCTTGACTCCATATTCTTGTTAGCCCAAAATGCTCACTGAACCGTATAGCTGCTCCGGTCTCTCAGTTTCACAATACCCTTGATTGAACCTCTTATAGTTTCTGAGATAGTTATTAACACCTCAAGATCTAATAAAAACGTTGCTGATATTGATTCCAAGCTGATCTCTTGTGAATGCAAACTTGAGACCATGACATACTTCCAGCTCTTAACAGCTTTTCTCTCAGATTAACACCCTTTCTTTAACTTGAGACTCAATCACACGAGCACAAACTGACATCTTGCATCACAAACCCAGAAAATACAGCCACAATTCTTGGAAGTAGAATACGTCTTTTTACAGCAGCTATAATCGCTAGAAATCTCAGATCACGATGTCAACTTCCACTAACAAATATCTCAATATTATGGAACTGTGTCAGATTAATTTATTTTATTTTTTTTGCAGGGATATGCAGAATCTTGTAAACACTTTTAACTCTTGCAACATGTTCTTATATTCCGTCTAGGTCATGATCTTTCATGGTCAAAACATTTTGTAGTCACAGCGGAACCATAACACACCGTCATCAATAGTCTTCAATAACTTCTCTTTTTTCTTCTGAATTTCAGAAACACATGTTCCTCATCTTATAGCGTCGATGCTTGAACCTTCTTCTTGTACACGTTCTTAAGCACACACTTTGTTATAGTAAAGAGTTGCAGTGCGTAGGCTTTTGGGTCTATGATCCAGCTTCTTCTTTGACTTGAGTCAATCTTGATCTCTGTATTCCAGGCTTGACAATCCCAACCAGCACCAGTTTGATGTCAAAGTCAAAACTCGGTGTTCATCGTTCCTTTTAGTTGTCGGATGAAACTTCCATATCAGTACTACCATCAATCTAGACGAATTTGTAACTTGTCCACCTCTTTGCAAAACATAAATACAGAATTCTCAATCAGCTGTTCCGACATCAACCAAACACCGTTGTCGCCAATAGTACAAGATCTGAGCCTGTCGTACGCACATAACAGTCTCTTGTTGATGCAGTAGTAGATCTTGAGCCAGAACATTCTATGTCACAGACCTCTGCATATTAAGAAGTCTTTTTCTGAGCTTGATCATGCTTGAACCAATTCTGATTTTGATTCTTCTGCACTAAAATTCTGGAGAGATCTTTTGATTATATTCATGTGAAACTTCTCTTTAGAACAATCATCATGAAACCAGACAGTTAATTCCATCTCACCCACGCATACTCTCCTAGACAATCTCTTCAAGATCTTCAGTCAAACTCTGTTCAAGAAGCTTTAGTAACCAACCTGCAACTCAGCTTGAACCACATACATTGAGTCCGTACCACACACTTCTCTTTCTTGATTCAACAAAACCTGCAAATAATCTTTCTTCAAAGGTTCTTTCGTGGTGAGCTACGTGTGGTAATATCAGGAAACCTGTGGTAAGCATTCTTTCAGTCTTACATGTTCACACTGTCTTGTTCCATGTAAAAGACGTGCAAACTATGTCACTTCCATACTATCATGCACTGTTGTCTAATTGCATCAATTTAGACATTTAAGTGGCATGTTCTGAAACAACCACAGACATAACGTTTTATCTATCATGTGTATGTCTTCAGCGCCTCATCTATCCCGACTGAGAACTCAAAACTTATCATGGCTTCTCATCATTTTTTTATTAGTGAGTCTCGGAAATCTATGCAAATAAATAACCATACTCTGCAGAAATCTTTTACCACCGATGATACATCCTTTCCCAATTGAACTCAATGTTGTGATTTCAGTAGGCCCAAGCTTTCGGTTCTTGGCTCAGCAAATTTCAAGACACATGATACTGAGAAATATACAGCTCTTCCACAAACGTCTCAGTTAAAATCTTAACCAAACCAAAATATGACCAGACCTGTTCTATGTTGCTCTCTAGACAAGCCTCTCTCTCTTTCATTTCCTAAAGAAATTTCTATCTCGCAGCAGCTGAAACTCTTGTGTACAAGACCATATCTTCTTCCAATCAGAAACCATTCATGAACATGTTGAGCTTTCTGGTGCATTTGTAGAAACCCATACAGACAACGATCATATTCCACATACCTCTCACTTCCATGGCTGACCTTGGAACGAGAACTTCATCCTTTTAGTCACATCAGAATTATGCAGAATCTTCATCTGATATAAAAACAGAGACCATTGGAGATGTAAACTCGAAATGCCATAAGCTTGAATTAATTTCTGAAATAGACATCTTGTTCTTGTCCTTGTAGTTACTCAATAGCCTGAGATTGGCGTGGATCTTTCATCAAAATTTTCAACAGAAATTTTGCATACAACCAAGACCATTAGACCCCACTTTCTGTTTGAGATTCTTCTTTACTTACTGGAATTCCTTTTTGCAGAGGTTGCAAACATCTCCTCGTCTTGTTTATAAATAAGTTTCATCTGAAATTCTCTTATCCAATGATAAACATAAAGCTCATAAAATCAATCAAGAAGTCAGAGCTAGTTCCTTCAAACTCTTGCAATTCTCAATTAGTTTCATCATCCTTGGGTTAAAAACACCATCCAACCAGATGCAAGTCCAATTAGTTTCTTGGTGTCTCTTTCTTTTCTAATTATTCCTCAAAAGGTCTTTGAATATATAACAAGACTTCATTTGCGAAGAGTTACTACAACAAGAACAATTCCTTAAGCCTTCTACTTCGTAGTATAACTTTTTAATCACAAGCCAGTAGTATCAAAAAGCTATGAATTGATCACACTACTTATGGATCTTCAATGGTCGCCTTGAAATACACCTTTTTGAAACCGATTCCTTATTTTCTTAGTTTCAGAAATACTCCAGGAAGTCCTCTCTGATGGCTCTCACAGTTTCTGTCATTGCTCATGAAGCCAACTGAAATATATTTCAAATCTTAAAACTTTGTTTCTCATAAGTTTCTAGAACCATCAAAGATGCAGAAACGAGTATATAACTTTCTGAGACTGGAGATCAGTTCATTCACAACGCACTAGCACTGTTAGATCTCTTGATGATCTTTCTTTCTACCATACTCTGAAATTTTGATAATGGGAATCTGCTTCTTACATTAGCCTTAAGATGATCCCTCAATCACAAAGTCAACATTTTACTTCATTCTTCAGTCTCTGAGCTTGCCTTAGGCCTTTAGTCCACAAGCTAATTTTCTTCTTTGTACTCACCAAGCCTATCCACTTCTACTTAAGTCACGTGGAAGAACCCTTCGTACATCATAACTAGAGACTTAATAATCAGATGTTCTGAAGCTCCATCATTCAAATAAGATCTCGGACTTTAAATCCAGTTTCCTTCGCTTGCTAGACGTCTCCATCTTTAATTACCAAATCTGAAAAATTCAGATGAACTATGCCCAAGGAAGACTGAAGAAGCTCATGTAAAACACAAACTAACCTTTGAAATCTCAATCACACCGTTGAATCTTAAAGCAGTAGCATCATGAAGTCCCCAACCAAATTTCAGCTCGATCGAGAATGTTTTGAATCCCCAAACGTCACCTTGAATAATCCATCTCAGAACTAATTTTTGCACTAGTCATAGTGATATTGCTGATGCATAAAATCTCCAAACTTTGGATTGAGAAGTTTATGTTTCTACTATGATTATCTTCCGATTGAACCAATATCACACTTAAGACAAACTCTCCTTCTCCAATATCACACTTAAGACAAACACTTGTGATGTCAACAAGAACACTTGAGTTTTCTTCCAATGCTAGAACCATAATCAAGAGCCACTAGATGCTGACATGTTCCACCATTGACTAATCTTACATAAGGAAGAGTCTTAAGATAAACATCACTTACATGCCCATATCCTCCTTGTACTTCATCAAAAAGGCTTCAACGAGAACTTGTAGACTTCTGTCAGACATGAACCTCAAACCTTAACGAAACCCAAACACCATCGCACATATTTGAGTCTCTCCTCCTCCGTTACATCAAACAATAAAGGCAAAAGCTTCTAAAATATTCCTATTTGATGTTCGCCTGATCTAACAGAAATAATGAGCAACATCTCATACAGTCTATCAAGATTTTAGCCATGAAACTTCGGTCACGTACACTATCTCTTCTTCTTCTGATTACGATATTTTACTTCTAGCCACAAATCCATGATCTACCTGTAACAAATATCAAATCTGTTAAACAGATTGTAAAAACAGATTTGTGGCTAGTCTATATGTTCTTATGCAATTATGTTCATGTAGAGTATATAGGTGTATAAAGTAAAGAACACATAGAAATTGATTAACGAGGTTCGTATCCTACATCCCTCCGGGACCACGTCCAGAACTCATTTACTAGAAAAGGACGCAACAAACAATTGTTATATGGTATCCAACACACCCGTACCTACCACTCTAATCTAGATTTACAATGATGAAAGAAACTACTATTCATTGTCTTCTCCGATGAATATAGTTCTCTATAACAAAAATACCAACACATCTCTCAACTATCTGGTATGACGACGTCACACACATCCATGTGCATCTTCAATAAACCCTAGACGCGTAACCGTTTCATGTCACCGTCTCATTATCTTTATACTCCAAAACCCTAAACAAGATATTAGGCTTACTTCAAAAGTAAGACCCACACAATTTCTTTTAATGACTCAAAGTCCATTACATCTTTCCATCAGCTACACGTATTAGTTAGTCAGGCCACTTAACTTCGTCAAGTTATCTCTTCCTAATAGAACCAATTATGTCATGTGTCACAGTCTCCAAGTTCAGCCTTTTGAATTGTATCAATCAGCTCCAAGCTATCATCCAAAACGTACTGCATGGGGTGATATTTTTGTATGTCATATATTTTTCTGTCTTAGTAACTCTCCTTCGAAGTTCCATGTGTTCCAACAACTATTCGGTGATCCATTATGAATTCATGTGAAAATTCAGTCAACACAATTCTTCAGAAGTTCCCAAACCTCTTGTATGTTTTCTTATCAAACTAACGCTCTTGATTGATCGATATCTAACTTAGCATCATAAAATTTTAAATACGAGCTGAAAGAAAAAAAAAGCTTTAAATACGAAAAAAAACCATTTCCCTCTCTTGAACGAGCTTCATTACTCTTCCTTTTCATGTGATGCCAAGTACGACAATATAACATGACAGGCACGATCGTAGAACGCCTTCTAACGAGATATTTTCTCATCGCCTAAGGAACGATCACTTTGTAATACTTTCTGTAAATATGAAGAAGAAGAGCTTTTATTATCTTTCAACTTGAACGTTTACAGAGTACAAAACGAGGACTTATATAGAAAGCTGGAGAAGCCCTAAACGCATTGATGGAGCAATCTAGCGACATGTCACGGCTCGAGATCCAAGGGCTCCAAATCTGTTATGCAGCTGGATTTGATTCCTCATCCTTTCCGTACCTTGACTGACCTTCACCTTACCGTTGAGCTCTGTTAAGGAAGACGACAAAGTCTCTGTCTTGCCTAAGCCCCGCTCTCCATCTTGGGCTTCAGTAAACAAGGCCTCTGTCTGCTTAACGGGCCTTGTATCCATAATACACCCCCTCAAACTTGACGCGGGAGGAAGGACGACGCCAAGTTTGAAACGAAGATCAAAATATGACCGCTGAGGTAAAGGCTTGGTGAAGATATCTGCTATCTGAGCCGAAGCAGGAATCTGTCTCACAGTTAACGCACCAAGAGCTACTCGTTCGCGGACATAATGGAAATCTGTATCGAAGTGCTTCGTTCTGTTATGCAGAGCTGGATTTGCAGTAAGATAGCAGGCCGAGAGGTTATCGCAGTAGAGTTCCGGTGGAACAGGCTGAGAAATACCCATTTCTCCAAGTAACAGAGACATCCATTTCAACTCCTCAGCTGCAAAAGACATTGTCCGGTACTCTGCTTCTGTCGATGAACGGGAGACTGTCGGGTGCCTTTTTGCAGACCAGGATATGATATTCAAACCGATGAACGTACAGAAACCACCAGTTGAGCGTCTTGTATCTTTGCATCCTGCCCAATCACTATCACTATAAGCTCGAAGTGTAAAATCTGTGTCACCAGACAGATTAATACCAAAACGCAGAGTACCCTTGAGATAACGAAGAATCCGCTTGAGGTTTTGAAAATCTGCAACTGTAGGCGCGTGCATCTTTTGACAAACGAAATTCACAGCATACTGAATATCTGGACGTGTAAGGGTCATATATTGAAGCTTACCGGCCAGACTGTGAAAGTAGGTTGGATCGGAAAATAGGAGATCTTGACCAGAAACCTTGTCGGGCCGTAGTGGAAGAGGAGTTGGCATAGGCGCACAGTCTTTCATACCAGCAATGAGCAGCAGATCGGTAACATACTTCTCTTGACATAAGAAGACTCCATTATCATGAAAGTTAGCTTGGAGACCAAGAAAGTATTGCAGAGGTCCCATGTCTTTCATTCGAAATTCTGTGTTCAGCTTGTCAAGCAGATGTTGAACTGTTACTGCCTGTCAGAAGCATATCGTCGACATACATAAGCAGGTACATTGTGTCTTGACCATTCAAGTAGACAAACAGAGAGGGATCCCATGTAGTACATCTGAACCCAAACTCAAGAAGAAAAGAGCTGAACTTATCAAACCACGCCCTTGGTGCCTGCTTCAGGCCGTAAATGACTTTTCTCAGCTTGCAGACATAGTTGGGACGCATAGGATCTTCAAACCCTGGGGGCTGCTTCATATACACAGTCTCTTGCAAATCGCCGTGTAGAAACGCATGTTGAACATCCAGCTGTTTGATAGACCATTTATTTACTGTAGCAACATGAAGTACAGTCCGGATAGTAGCCACACGAACCACTGGACTGAACGTTTCGAGATAATCAATGCCTTCCTCTTGTTCATTGCCGCGAGAAACCAGACGAGACTTTAGTTTATCAAGCGATCCATCAGAGCATAGTTTAGTTTTATGAACCCAGCCACAGTTCAGAGGTTGAATGTCCGGTGGCAGTGGCACAAGATCCCAAGTATGAGAGATGCGATGATTCTCCATCTCTGTCTCCATTGCCTTAGTCCAGCCTTTATCTTTTAAAGCAACCTTTATTGTCCGTGGTTCAGGATACGTAGCTTTAATATTGACCAAAGCATACCTCGGATTAGGTTTCCTAATCCCATCTCTTCCTCGTGTTGTCATTGGATGCACTGGTAAAACTGGAGGAACTGGGTCAGGAGGATTACCATGTTGAGCAGGACTTGGAGAAGGACTAAGAGGTGGAAAGTCGTCTGCAGAGAAGATGTAACCTGTAGATTCTGAATGAGACCCTTCAGAAAGATGATCAGGAGCTGCCGGTGCATCTGTAACAGGTGGAGATACTGGAGATATAACACGAGGTAGATCAGGAGGAGGTATGGAGAACTCCTCTGTAACAGAATCTTGTTCTGTCGGAAAGCCAGAGTACCAAGCAGACATCAAGGTAGTAGTAGGAGTTCCTCTGTAGTGACTGTATATATCAGTGTAAGGAAAGGCCTGTTCATCAAACAATACATGCCGAGAGATATACACAGTCTTCGTAGGTGGATGAAAGCACCTGTAGCCTTTGTACTTATCATTGTATCCAACGAAGACGCATGGAAGAGACTTCGGATCAAGCTTGTTCGCAGTATATGGTTTGAGATGTGGAAAGCATTTGTACCCGAAAACTCTCAATGCTGTGTAAGCAGGAACTCGCTTCATCAAGACCTCATAAGGACTCTTATTATCCATTAACACTGATGGCGGCAGAAGGTTTGAAAGGTAGTTGGCAGTAAAGAAAGCTTCTACCCACAAAGATTGTGGAACCTTACTGTGAAACATAAGAGTAAGTCCCAGCTCCGTGATAGTGCGATGTTTCCGTTCGGCAAGACCATTTTGCTGTGGTGTATGTGGACAAGACAAAAGTTGCCGAATCCCACACTGAGAGAGATGGTGAAGGAACGCTTTGCTTGTGAATTCACCACCCCCATAACACTGAAAACTCTGAATACTACTGCCAAACTGATTCTCAACCAATCTTTGAAAGCTTAGAAAAACAGGAAGAAAATCAGACTTGAGCTTCAAGGGATAAAACCATAATATCTGGAATGATTGTCTACAAAAATCACATAGTAGCGAAAACCCTGAGTTGAAATTACAGGTGGTGGCCCCCAGAGGTCACAGTGAACGCGTTCTAAACACTTATTAGCAACAAACTCAGAAGAAATAAACGGAAGTCTAGTAGATTTGCCCATACGACAAGCATCACAGTCATGAGAGCTTGTATTATTCGTGATAATGGCTTTCCGTGAGACCAGTTGTTGAAGAATGTCCTTGTGAGGATGACCAAGCCGCATATGCCACACCTCATCACTTGTAACCTGCTGCCTTGTAGAGTAGTAGGCTAAGAACTTCGAATTCTCCAACATGTATAGATCCTTATGTCTGCTTCCTCTTGTGAGGAGCTGCTGTGTCTGCTTGTCCTTCACAATCACACCATCAGAGTCAAACTCAACAGCACAAGGATAATCAGTCGTGAGTTTTGAAACAGATAGCAGAGACTTTGTTATACCAGGACACACAAGAACATCAAGTAAAGGTATGTTACCTTGCTCACCAGACAGAACAGCAGTCCCAACGTGAGTGATAGGAAGAAACTCACCATTACCAACGATGACGGAGTCGTTACCATGATAAGGATGAGCTGTCTGAAGATTAGTTGCAGAGTTTGAAATGTGAGAAGTAGCTCCTGAATCAGCATACCATTCTTCACCAGACTGAAAATTGTTGTCAGAAATCCTCATTGCAGCTAAAGCATTCGCATATTCTTCTGCTTGAAAAGCATGATCAAAGCGCTTGTAACATTTGTAGGCTGAGTGACCATACTTGTGACATATCTGGCAGGTCGGACGAGTGTTATTCGCAGAGGAAGAACCATTGTTGATCTGTTGATGAAAGCCTCTTCCTCGTGTTGAATAAGACCCCCTGCCCCGAGAATGACCATGTCTGCCTTGACCACACCCTCGATTAGAATATCCACGTCCAGTGTTGAATGCCAAGTGAGGGGATACCGAGGTGTTAGTTGCATAAGCCTGAATCTTTTCATCAAAGTTGGTGAGTTTGATCTCTACGTCGTCAAGAGTCAAACCAAACTGAGAATCCAAGGCATTCTCTATAACCGCAATAATAGACTCATATTCTTGTCCTAGTCCATTCAACACACCATAAATCTTTTCATTCTCAGGCACAGGACATCCTATTGAATCTAACTGGTCACATATCAGCTTGACTTCACTCAGATAATCGCTCAGAGTTTTACCTTGTTTGGATACTGACTGAAGTCGGCGCTGAAGATCACATTTTCTGGAAGGAGAGATGCGATTGTACTTCTTGGCTAGAGCGAACCAAACCTCTTGTGCAGTCTGAAGACCATAAACGGACCGTAAAGCTTCTTCTGACAGAGTACCGAAGAACCAAGCCATGATCTTTTGATCCTTACGAGTCCAGGTGACGAGCTCTGGGTTTGGAGCTTCAGCAACACCTTCACCTTCCCGAACCTGAATCGTTGGAGCTGGACGCGGTGTCCCACCAGTAACATGACCAAAGAGCATCTGACTGTTCAACCATGTCTCGAACTGAAGCTTCCACATCAGATAGTTTGTAGAACTGAGCTTGAACGTGACACATTGATTTATTGTAAGAGACGTATCAGGAACGGTTTCAGTAGCACCAGCCATGAATCGACTGTAGCTCTGATACCATGTAATACTTTCTGTAAATATGAAGAAGAAGAAGAGTTTTTATTATCTTTCAACTTGAACGTTTACAGAGTACAAAACGAGGACTTATATAGAAAGCTGGAGAAGCCCTAAACGCATTGATGGAGCAATCTAGCGACATGTCACGGCTCGAGATCCAAGGGCTCCAAATCTGTTATGCAGCTGGATTTGATTCCTCATCCTTTCCGTACCTTGACTGACCTTCACCTTACCGTTGAGCTCTGTTAAGGAAGACGACAAAGTCTCTGTCTTGCCTAAGCCCCGCTCTCCATCTTGGGCTTCAGTAAACAAGGCCTCTGTCTGCTTAACGGGCCTTGTATCCATAATACACTTATCCGAGACCAAAATCTCCGACTGAATTTATTCTCTTATTCCAAAAATATATGTAATATTTACAGTCAACAATAAAGTTAACGCAAGACGATTTTGAATAACGAGTAGTAAAATTATTCTCAACTGTAAAAAAAAAAAGTAAAAATTATTTTTTTTTTCACTAAAATCTACATATTTTTGATTAATCGTCAGCTCATTTACCTGGATATAGAATTTCCGTGCATTTGATCAAATCACATTTCGAAAACGCCAGAGTTTATTAATAAGATCGACCGAAACAAGAATCACTGAGAAAACATGTAATATAATAAATAATAAAAGAAAAGCAATCAGAAAGAACTTAGAAAAAGAAGTCAAAAACTTACTTCAACCGCAAGCCAATAAAAACGCAAACAGATAAGGAAACAACAAATACAAAGCTGTTGAAGGCAGATCAGATGTTGATGGTCGCATCCCAGAGCCTGAGAACTCCATTCCGACCACCGCTACATATCCGTTTCCTCTCCAGATCTGACGCAACACATCTCACCTGAATCACACATCCCATTCAGTCTCAGTAGCACCAAAAAAATGTAAACCTTTTCAACTTAATGCAAAAAAAAAGAGAGGATCATCATCATCATCATACCACGGCGGCTGTTTTTTGTGGAACTCTATAAAGTTGCCAGCCTGAGACTTTGGTTCCAGCGTTAGAAGGACGATGGAAAAGAGACATCGAGTTATCTGCTGCTCCAATGCCTAACCAATGTTCACCAGCGTTGATTGATAGTATAGAAGAGTTATGCAGCGTTATGTTCTTCACGCATTTAATGCCACCTGTTGACCAAAGTATATTATGAGATTTTTCACAGAGCAAAACGTATACAGTTGCAAGTTGTGATAGTACACCATAAAGTTTATATGATAATGAGATCCTTACCGTCATCATTTTCCCAAAACCGGAGTAATCCATCAGCGGAACCTGCAAGAAAAACACAGCAGCATTGATGAGCCTTTATTTTATTTGCGAAATCACTGCTTTTTAGAATTGCTTCAGTTGAAATTGTCATGGACCTGTGATTATTCCTTTGTCGAGTGTGGAGTATTCAACAGATTGTACTGGTCCAGCATGGCATGCTAAAACAGCGTCGCATGATCCTCGGGAGATAGACCACACTCGTGCTGTCCAGTCATCGCTCCCAGTTATCAAGGTATCTTCGACCATTCTAATTGATCTGCAGAAATGACACGATTTGATCAAACAAGTCACACATCTTAGATAACAAAATTAAGTAACCCTACAACCCGCAAATAGAACATCATTTAAGAACTTGTACGAAAAGAAAAAAGATCACAGCAAATGAAACATGTTGAAGAGAACATTGTGAGGCTCACCGTATCCATTTTGTATGTCCTTTCAGTTTATGCATCTGCCTTCCTGAACGAAGATCCCATATATTCGCGATCCTGATTATTATCCAATCATTATAGTTGAATCCGTAGGTGACATTCAATACAGCAAATCCATATGTTACTTATGTGTGATATAGTATACATACGTATCTCTGCCAGCAGCAGCCAGGATTCCTGTGGAGTCATCATATTCAATCGAAAGAATAGCACTAGAGCATCGGCCAACAGTTGAGACGCACATATCGGTTCGAACATCCCACATCTTAACCGTTCCATCATGTGCAGCAGTGAGAACACGTTCACCTGATATCATCTTGACACAGCTAACCTGCACAATATTTTTGGGTGTACATGATGGAACAGTTAATTAACGTGTAAATAAATAGCTTCCTCTTTGGTGTCTTATTACTGATTGGTCAATGAAGGCATCTCCAACCCAACTCCATTTTTTACTTCAAAATGGAGTAAAAGGGAGTATAAAGTGTTGCTCAAAAAAAAAGGGAGTATAGAGCAAAAAAATGATCCAACCGCACTCCATTTTCACTCCATAATGAAGTTTACTCCATAAATGGAGTAATCTACTTTTTGTTTGTTCATTACTCCATTATAGAGTTAGAAATGAAGTTGGGTTGGAGCAGTTTTACTCCATATTCCATTTTACTCCATTTTGGAGAAAAAAATGGAGTTTTACATTGGAGATGCTCTGATACTAACTTTCCAATTTATATATCGTCCATCAATTGTCAGTGTGTAGGTGCTAGTGATGGCAGCTCCAACATTTCCAAATGGAATTCAAATGACTGATAGTTATCTGTTTAGTTAATTATCTCAATGTCTGTATGTGTATTATGTGTTGACCATTAATACTTTACCCTGAAATTTATCTCCTAATATCTTCTTAACATTAAGAGTGTAGTGGGAACCTGAGCATCGTGGCCTTTCAGTTCTTCAAGAAGCTGAAGTGTCTGTTTGTCCCATACGATAACAGATTGATCATCTGATCCTGAAACTATCTTTGCTCTGTCAGAGCTTATAGCACGAACGGTTCTACAAAAGTTGAAAAGGAAGCAGTGTTAAGGAAACCACAGCATATGAAAAATTAACTAAAATCCCACAACCCCTGAGAGGAACCAAGGCGAATAAGAAGTATATACCCAGTATGTCCTTTCAGAGTCGCTCGAAGTTCAGAACCACGCAGACTTGGATCCCAGATTTTAACCTGCTCAAATACAGGAAGCAATCAAAGGAGGCTACTAGGTTGTTGTTACCCATTCTGAATTAGCAAAAAAAAACTATCTCTATCTGAATTCTAAGAAATGAAAAAGAATGAAAGACTATCCTTTGAGTAACCAATAATCATCTTGAGTGAAAAGAAGCATCATGTAAATTATTGTTCGAATTCTACTTCGGCATACTTATTCATCCAAATATTCCAATTTACTATATCCACAACTATGGTAACATTAATAGCAAAATAATACACTAATCTAGTTAAATGATAATAGCAGAAGAATGAACTACTCCTTTACACTCTATGCAATGATCTTTAGGCCTAGATGTGTGTGTTCTCAACGGTGATATTAAGAATATGTATAGGTGCAAAGAAAATCTAACTAAATAATTTAAACTGACGAATGAGAAAAAAAAACGAATATAAACATTCGTGTAACTATGAATTTTATACCGACCAGACAGTCTGTACTGCCACTGATAAAGAACCCAGCATCCTCGCGATCTCCCACAAGATCATAGACTTCCCTTCTTGTCACAGAATGCAAGGCAGTGACAGCACCGCTGTGACCCTTCAGAACACGTACATTGGTTTGAATTTTCTTCTGTGCAGCAGCAGTTATGTCTGTTTTGCCAAGATTAGTACACGGAATTCAGCAACAACAAGCCCGAATAGCAACTACAAAGGGAGGAGCTAATCATGGATATACCTGAAGAAGCATTATCAGAAACCCACTTACGAACACGACTGAACGAGTTGGCTCTAGAAGCTGTATCTCTGCTAAACATACTCTGAACCCAACTCCTTCCAGAAGCTTCTGAAGGTTGCTGGGTTTCATCAGAGGCATCTGCTTTTGGACGTGGTGATGGCAACCCAGAAGATATAGACTGCTGCTTAAACGAAGAAGCGCCCCAATAGCCTACACGAAGTTGCTGAACATGCGACAAGAACCCTCTGAGTTTAATCTGAAACAAAGTTCAATATGCAACAAAAATATTATGCCTCAGTTGGTTAGTGTTTCCAAAACCCAAGTTAAAAAGCTTGAAATTGTAATCGTATGGAGGAGTATAAAGTACGGGGTAAAAGGAGACAATCTCAAAAACTGTAGAATCAATTAAACAAAACCAAATTTACCAGTAATTTGTATCCAAGTTTTTGCTTCTCTGCAATTGTCTCTATCATGTTCCAAGCCTCTGTATCAGGAAGGCCCAAGCCAGCCTGTAAAAGAGCATTAAATAATGTGGAGATAGAGTAAACAAGAGAACTGTAACCATCCCATTACAGGAAACGAAGGTGAAGAATAAGTCAACTTTGAAAATAAGAATTCACCATATGTGACGCCACTATGATTAGTCTGGCTGTGACCAAAGTAGCATAGTTCACCGAGCTGAGAGAGTAGAATAAAGGGTTACACGAATTAGTAATGCTAATGATGATCCAATCAATTTGGCATTATAAGGTAAGCCACGAAGATGATTTATGGCTACCAGGAATTAGGTTTGAAGCGAAAATTTGGGAAGGACACATATGAGCCATGACATGGAAATTACTTAGAATCTATAAGCAATTACACATTGCAGAAATCTAAAACAAATACAAACTAAAATTCCCAAAATCAAACCTCTTTTCCCCAAAATTACTTTTAACGCTCTAGTTTACCAAAATAAGAATGGAATTCATTATGAAGAACTCCTTGCTAGAGCCAAAATATCAACAGAAAGACTGAGATGTTAGGGCGAAAAACACATGATCATGTATGCTAAACCCTCTCCATAAATTTTTTAAAGTTTGCAGTTGGATCCACCAACTCCTTTGTTTAATATAGTGATCAGGAGCAAGTATCGAACGAACAAATGAATAGAAGATCTTAAGAAGACTCACTCATTTGCAGGCTGCTCCATGAGATACTCGAAGTAACCTTCCCAGAATCTGTTAGAAGAACTCACAATATGTCAATAACCCATTTTCTAAGCAGCATAACCATTAAAAAAAAAACTAAAAGAGGCCGGAACTTGTTGGATTTCATACCTCAATTCCTCCCAGATGGGTATGGAGATGAGATGACGCTGAACATAGTCTGAGACATTATTGGCATCCTTCTTAAACATTTCTGCAGAAACTTCAAGTGCATACTGAACTGTCGATAAATCATTCCTTGAAGCAGCACGGCTGACAGCCATTTTGAGCTGATTTTAACAATGAACAATAATTGTTGAAGAGTATAATTCTCAGAGTTTTAAATAACTATTCATTAACAGCCAAGACATAAACCTACGCAAAGCTAAATATGCACATCTGAAGTGCAAGCATTTCAGAAACTAGGTATACTAAGCCGGTATACAGATAGAATTACCTACCAATTCTTTGACCGCAATGAACTGCTCCACAGTCAATCCACCATTCCAGTCCTGCAAGAAATAAATGAACTATACAGTGAGGTCCAGTTCATCCAAATTTTCTCCTTATATATTCCGTACAGTTGCTATGCTTACCGAATTTTTCAGATGCTCTCTTATACATTCGATAAAGCCACTCCCACCAATACCCTCAGCATCAGATTCGATGAGAGCTACATGAGAGAAGTGTGTGTGTTCAATTTTCAATAGAGACAATAACAGCTATTTGTTATGTTATCTCAACAGATGCAGAAATAACATAGTCAAAATGGCTACTATTTGGGTAGTATCTGGCTGATTAAGCATAGAAATTTGATTCATTCCGTTATTTAACCATTTCTTACAGTGGATGTTTTATGTACATCTATTCACATTCCCATCGATATGAAACATACCCAATATGGTGCCGTATTCAAATGAAGAAAGAGGATCTTCATCTGAACCAAGTTTCAGAAGACGGAGCCATAATCCCTGGAAACCACAGCAAATGCAATTAAAGAGTGCCATATGATTAATCTTCACTGAACCTTTTAAATATAAATTTGTTTACTAAGAAAATCATGACCAGTCCGGGTTTATTTAGAGTAAACCAACTACATTTTCTACAGAGAAAGATTTACTGCACATGCTTTAGATCGTTACATATAGAATAAAAGAAAGTTTTTGTGTACCTTAAATCTCCAACAATTTCGATTATGGTAATATTCTTAAATCTTGTGTTTAATTTGATAAATTCAGACAGAAATTTGAGTAGTATCTGGGGCTAAGTAAATCTCACCACAAGACAGACTTTTTTCTCAAGTTATGAACTAAAGGGTTCTTACCCTCACAATGGTCTCAATCGAAAAAAAATTTTGAAGGAGGTACCAACTGATTTCGTTCAATTTTAAAACTTGCACAATGGAAGACTTTAAAATACGAGAAAAAGGAAAATATACCTGCAACTTGACTTTTATATCCAAGACCATGCGATCTCTCTCTGCCTGTAAACAGTATAATGTTATTTAAACGAGATGTAACGGCATGACATCTAGAATGGAAGTCTTGTGGACCTTTTTATATTTTTGGTTGAGTTATCAATCTTTTAACACAAGAAAAAATGAAGCTAAAACGATTATACAGGACTTGATATAGCATCCTATAAATATACTACAACAGTTGTAGAAATCAATTTTTCATTTGATATCCTAATTAATATATGTGCATTGATGAGTTCTGTTTGATTTACTATCCATGCATGACAGACCCATGGCACCTCTTCATGTCAGATTAATTTGTTTCGACCCATGCATGAGCAACAAGATAACATGCAACACTTACAGCCCTCTCCCTTGAACTTAAACTGTCTTCCTTAGTGTTTTTCCCTGGCGGTGAGCTGCAATTGGAAGATAGAAATTAAGTAAGGGAGTCAGATTGCTTTCCAAGCAAAAAAGGATATACCTTGGAGAATGCCTTCCGTTGGATTCAAGAGCTCCGCTTGCTGCTGCGAGGATCTGTTTTCGCTTTTCTTCTTGTTCCTCTGACCTGACATTCGCAGGAAACCTGTCATAGGTATACCTGGTAGCTGAAAAAAGGAAAAGAGCTGGATCAGAACATGATCCCAAACTTGGTACGAATACAACTATTCCCAGAAGATATACAACAGACTGAAAGATTCAGATTATTTTTTCTACTGTATGCATGCTACACCAACTTGTTTTTGTCTCTGTCCAAGTTCAACTACTAGTGGCAAGCTAAAAACCCATGAGATATAAAGAATCACAAACTATCAATCAGAACTCTTTTCAATCTCCTTTGTTCCTTATGAATGATAAACCTCAAAATGTATCATTCAGCCGATGCGATCTAAAAAACAAAAGATCAAAATGTACCTGGTTCTTCAACTTCCGGATCAGCTATTGTGATTATCTCAGGCTCCATAGAAGATTTAGGCAGAATTGACATCGCATCTTGACCCCTTCCAACAGCATCTTGTAACTTCTCGAGGAGATTAGTACTGTTCTCATCAGAGCCTAGACGCCTTTCAAGGTAATCGAGGAATGCAAAAGATCCCAAAAATTGAACCAACTGAAAAAATGGAATACAAACAATAACCAACAATTATTCAACAGATAAAACGTGACTTATGATCATTCAACACTTTTGTATCATACAAATTGTATGAACATGGTATCTAGTCCAAATTCAATAGTAAGAGTATAAAAGACAGATTACCATATAGATTGGAACAACAGAGAGCAAACAGGTCGAGCGGGACTGTAAATATATACCTAGACCATACATGAAACAGTTAGCTTACCATAGGCTCCGGTGGCTGATTGGTGGATCGAGATCGTCTCTTCAGAAACGCATCAGTGCTAAAAACTTTGTTTTCCTAATAAGATACTCCGTATAAGTGATGCAGAAGAGGTGAATAAATATATAAGTAAAGAGTGAAATCACATACTATAAAATTGCGGTAGCCACCCAAGATAGATGCAAAAAACTTCAAGAATATAACCCTGCGAGGAAATTGAATTTGTATAACAAACAGATAACGTGAGTGCAACACTTTCAACCGAAGTTTAGATAAACATATGCCAAAGTTTACAAATTTTCACCTCAGTTGAAGGTCATGATCCTCTCCCCAAGGTTTGCTAAGGCTTTTAGGGCCCTGCTCAACAGAATTACCAAAGCCCCTCAAGTGATCGATCCCCACAACATTAGGTTGCAGTAGTTTCAGTATATCGTTTCTCAGAGCGCTGAACTCAGGCTCTGGTATAGGAGGTATCTCCTCAGAAGTAGTGATTTGGTTAAATTCAAGATCCACCACTACAACCTAAAAATGGGAATGTTGTGAGACCAATATCAGGTAGCATAAGCTTTGAAGAGGATAAGTATGACTTAAATTAGACTCACGCCATCCATAGCAAGATTTGATGTATCAACATCAGAGTGGAGTCCCATCATATAAGGTGTTGGTGCATCAATGTAGTCAACTCCACTAAAGAATAGTAATGGAATGTAGACTTGCTTCACAAACATACATCAAAACAAAAAATAAAGATCAGAAGAAATGTCTTAGTCAGTAGATGTGCAAATTAGCTTTGCTTTTTTCATCTTATATCAATAATCAAGATATCTAATTTTCATTCACAATGTAATTCTTGGGTTGACAAGCTTACAAATGAGTTCATATTTGTTTTAAGGGAATAATTAAGATCTCATCAGTGTAATACGACATACCTGCCATCGGAAAGGATAAATCAAATGACATATGGCTTCTGACACCAGAGTCAGAAGCGAATACCTATTGAGATTCAAAATGAAGGAAAATAAGGAGATGCTTAAAAGAGATGATATGCAAATGGTAACCGTTTCAAAACAAAATTAAAAATGTTAATGAAAAATCTTAAGGTAAAACACGTTTAGAAAATGTCAATTGAACTCATTATGAGAAAGTTACTTGTTAGATCGAAGCAAAATCCTCCTTTCAACTAGTACAGATGTAAACAGCTTAATCAAGTTGTCAACATCCAAGCACTGTACAAGAGGTTGGAGAGATATCTGCATCCAGTAAAACCATGCCAAACATTACATTACTTAACTGGAAAAAACATGAAAGAAACCAGAGAACTATCACCCTTGCATAGCTGGTACTAAAACATGGCTAAGCAAAAGTATCCAAAACAGATTAAGGAGACAAAAGCACAAGTCATACATCTGCCTGAGGAAGACTGTCCTCTGGAGGTGCTTCCACCGAGAGCAGGCAATTCTCAACAGCATACAAGACTCTGTCTTTTCCGGGAGTCGGCAATGGCACATTAGATACCATATATGCGATAATTTCCCACAATGGTTTACTGAAAAGGCCGAAAGATACTAACATCAAGTTCAAAACAAAAGAATGGGGTTTGCTTTCATAGTTTTGTAGAGTAACACAAGGCAAAGTTCAAGGATAAATCAAAGCAAAGATAATTTAAAAACAGTGTCTTACCAGCTTCCTTCAGAGGAGAAGCAAAGAACAAAAATCTCTTCGAGAGAATCCCGAAGAGCACGAAAATTGGGGGCGTGAGAGACAATACAGATACACTTGTCTGCGTATGTATTCGGTGGTAAGCGATAAGCTTCACTAACATCCTCGCAGACTCGGTCACGAAACGCAATACAGCTGACAAATATTTTTGCTCCATCACCCTCTGTGGATTAAGATAAACAGATGAACCAAATGTATACAAAGCAAACCAAACACACAAGAAGCTTCCTCCACTAAAACAATGCAAATGCATATCAATGCAAGCAATGATAATCACATACCCGTCAAGACAATGGGATAGCTCCGTGGGAAGCTCACAGGATCATTGGAAACAAACCCAGAAGAATGGAACCCCACACCAGCAGGAAGAACACACTATCCAAATCAAAAGAAAGCTACAACTAATCAAGAACGTTACATTCCAAATCTGATCCCAATTCGAACCTAAAACCCAATCAAATTGGGAATCTCGAGGGAGTATTCAGGAAGGTTTTGATCGGAACTTACAGTGGGAAGCTGAGGAGGAGGCGGAGGGTATAGAGAATGATCGGAAGGAGGGAACTGGTCTAGAAGAGAAGGCAAGTAATTGGTTTCCAATCCGTGGAATCCGAGATCTCCGTCAAGGGTTCGCATCTCAGGACCCAGTCCGCACACGACGAAGTACTCGAAGATCCGACCCATGGTGTTGGATCCTCCAGATCTGAAGTTTGGATATTTAGTAGTTCGTCATCATCTGGAAATGGCTACGACGACGGTGGTGAAATGGTGATGGAAAAGTAGTTGCTTCGTGGCTCAAAATAATATGAGAAGGCCGTTCGCAATTTGTTTCTCATTTTTCACACACAAATTACAACTAATTATTTCTTAGAGATAAATTTGCAAATAACAGAAACAGTAAAAATAAATAAAGGATTTGTTTTCCTATTTGATTAAACAATCTATGGGATGAGGATGACATTGGACTGTATGGACTTTAGATTTACTTTCTATTTACAACCATATAAGTTAATAATTAAGTTTTATGTAGTTTTTAAATTAAAGCTAACGATCTATTATATTAAAACAGAGTCCTATTTGAATTTTACCGTGGCATGTTTTTAATTTGCACCTATTGAACATGTTGTGACTTATCTATTAATTAATAATTCTATTATTTTTATATCTTATTGACCATTACATTTATTTATTCTCCTATTTATTCTCCTACAACTAAGTTAGTAATTATTAAATATAAACTATATCTAACCAATTATTTTAATATATTCAAAATAAGATATCTAAAAAGATATTCTTAAGTATCTTTTCATAAGAATAGATTTTAATAATATTTTTAATATTTTTTTATTTAAAAATGTAAATATACATTTCTTTTAATATTTATTTTAAAATAATAAAGTCATTATTAATATTAACTATATTTAAAAACGAAAAATCATTCATTATTTATTTACATAATAAAAAATCTATAATATTTATATATACATAATTTATATTCATAATTAAATTACTACACCAAGTAATAAATATAAAGTAACTTAATCCATTAATTAATTATTTATAAATTAGAAAATAACAGAATAAATTATATTCATGAATTTTCTAACATATTTCAGCTTATTAAACAATATTAAAATATTATATATGAACTAATAAATAATTTCATAAGTTAATATACATATTTAAACTAAAATATTAAAAATAATTTATTTATCAAGTACGAGTCATGTATAATAATACTGACAAAATATAATAATAAAATAAAATTTTATAAATATAAAAATAAAAAAGTTGTACTATGTTTAAAGTTTAAAATATAAGTAAAATTGATACGAGGCAGATTATATAAAACAATTATTTTATTTTCATAAAATTATATTTATGTAATTTTTAATTTTTATTATATATATTTAAAAAAAAAATATTTTTATAAAAGTATCTATATAAGATTTCTAATTTTCAACAAAATAAAATTTTGAATAAAAATCCATCTCGCGCTTTAAAGTGCGGGTTAAAATCTAATAATAAATATTATTATTAGATATATAATATAAATTAAATTAAAAATAAACCAAAAACAAAACATTGAAAAAATTCAATTACATGTGAACAATAAAAGTAAACTAAATAAATAAATAATAAATTATATTTTTTCAAAGTTATATCAATAAATTGTAATAAACATATATGAATCGTTGATGCTAAATCTATTTCTAATTTAGTATGCATTTTCTCAAATATTGATCCATTACGCTTACAACAAAATGATAAATTGGTTTGACTAAAAATTTGTATGGCTAACTTTTGTAAAATAAGAGCATAACATTTATAATATATCTACCATTCATCTAAACATTCATAGATTAAAATACTTTAAATATGAAAATTTTAGTCAAATTGTATTATATAGTGGGCCACCCATAAGTTCAACCAGTAGTCGAATCCCAAGTTTTAGAGTATTTTACGGATTTTATATAAAAAAAAATAACGAGTTAAAAAGAAAAACTGGATTCCATATAAAGTCATCGGTTAGTCAATTTAACCGCCGCGGGTCTGGGTCGTGACCCGAAATACTGGATATAACGCTTCATGTGTAACAATTAAATATAGATACATAATCAAAAATGTAAATTTATTTCATATAATTTGGTTTGTGTCGAAAATAATCCCGCGCTTTCAAAGCGCGGATCAAAATCTAGTTTTTTTTTAAATATGTGTAGAAATCTTATTTTTTAAAGCAGAAAATATTGATATAGGAATATATTTTCTTAATTTCTTAACGTAATCAATTTATTAATAGGAAAAAATATTAACATGCAATGTTGAGTTTATTTCTAATCTTTTTTTTTCTAATCTCTAATCAAATAGTTATAATTTCTTTTATGAACTCGAATATAATATCATAGTTTCACATAAACAAGAGACACATCGATTAGTTAAAAGGTTGTATTTTCTTCTGAAGCTGAATCATTGAATCATTTCATTGGATTTTTTTTCATAACCGGAAAGTTGTATATTTCTGAAAGTTTAACCACTGAAATCTTTCATAGTAAAAACTTTATAAATAGTTGATTATCTACGCATAAGACATGTTCATTCATTAAAGAGTTGTCTCTTTTAAGAAAATCAACTATTGTACCCTTTCATTGAACCATTTTGTGATAGAAAAATTGTATAAATTAATAAATATATAAAAAGTCTCTTTTTGGTCAATATAAAAGATCTCTTTAAATCAGAAATATATTGTTTACGTTAGGTAAACGTGTCGTCAACAAAGAGGTACAGACGTGTAGTGATCTAAGAGGTACAATCATGCCATAACCTACAAGATATGAATGTGTTGTAATCCAAGAGGTACAGAGGTGTCATAATCCAAGGGGTGTGAACATGTCGTGACCAAAAGATGTGGATGGGTCACCACTGAGAGGGTGCGAATAGGTCATGACCGTAAGAGTGCGAATGGCTGGTGGCCGAAAGGATATGAATGATCGTAACTGAAAGGGTATGAATGGTCGTGACCGCAAAGTACAAACGGGTTATAAACAAAAAGGTGCGAAAGGGTCGTGACCGAAAGGGTGTGAACGATTCGTGGCCAAAGGGATGCAAACATGTAAGAATGGATCGTTATTATGAGGGTTTTTTGGGAGATCCATTAATTGTGGGCGGTCGGAGCGTTACAAGGGGTATCCGAGCTGGTTAGCCATCTCAGTTTTGACCCGAGAGGCGTCTTGATACTTGTCGTTGTACACAACAAAGATGTTGCGTTATGTGAGAGGAGGTGAATGATTACATCCTAGTTTGTGGTATATGGAAAGACTTTAAAATTGACTTGGTTACCTATATCACTAAAGTGCACTTACCTTTTCAGTCATACATCCAAAAAAACTCTAGAGATAAGTATGATTGAGCTGAAGTAATGGAAGGATGGGTGATTTACCAGAAGTCATTCGCGGTATCATGTGAGTAAGGTCAAAACATGGAAAAAGACTATGTGGTGATTGCAAATCAAGGTTAGTAAGGAAGACATTAGATCCTTCATAAATTCGCATCGCCCATTACACGAAAATGGACCTCATATACCAAATGAGCCGGCATGGGATGCCCATTAAACGTAGACGGTCAGAGCATGGCGTCATAGCTCATAATATCTTAATTGTGGAGTCATAAACTACATCAAAATTTAAAAAATTATATGTATATTTGTATTTATTGTTAATACCAACATTTATAAATAACCTGAATACCAAAATTTTCATATGTACATTAAAAATGAATCATAAAATAAAATTATTTGTTTAATTTGTCCATCAGTTTTGTATAAAGACAATGGATGCTAACATAAGTTTTCAATTTCTCATAAATAGATTACCAAATAAAAATTTGACATTAGTCCATTACAAAAAAGGATATTCAAACATTTTAAAGTAAGATTTGTGCGCCAACTATATGTTTTAGAATATCAAAATAAAACCTAAATCAGATTAATAACTAAATATTTATGGAGGATGTGAAGTTTTAAAAAAAAATATTAAATCAAGATACTTAGTTTTACTCATTAATAATTATATTGTTTTACTGAGGATCGAGCCTCAGATTGATCCTTCCTTGAAATTCGCCGACTTGGTGGATAAGATGGCTGAGCCCTACCGCCGGATCGAGAACTGTGACAAATCAGAGACGTCCAGAGCTTACTTGGAGCAATGCGTGATCTTCAAAGGCTTATCGGATCCGAAACTTCTCCGGCAGAGTTTACGATCATGTTGACAGCACGCGGTGAATTTTCACTCGAAGGTTGTATTGTCCCCGTGGCTTAGATTCGAGAGGAGGGAGGATGAGCTTATCGGAACTACCTCTACGGATTGCTGCGAGAGAATCTTGGAGTGTCCTGAAGCAACTCTTGTTTTCGAGTATGACCCAGAAACGGTTTACGATCCATGTCTCTGCTCTGGAGAAGCTTCAATGAACGATGTTCAAGAATGTTCCACTTCTGAGGAGGCATTAGATTTAGACTACGATATGTCATGTATCGGCGAAGAGGAGGTTTGTTGGTAACTCATAATTAAGCATAGGCGGTCAGAACATTATAAATTCATATAACAATTAAGAGCATAGCGTCATAATTCACAATATCTTAATTGTGGAGTCAAAAACTACATCAAAATTAGAATTTATATAATATTTGTATTTATTGTTAATACCAACATTTATAAATAACCTGAATACCAAAATTTTCGTATGTACATTATATAAATATACAAAAAAAATAATTATTATTATTAAATATGCCCCCTCTCCCCTTCCTAAGTGATCTCTGCATAATCTATTGGAAATACAACCGAAGATGGAGATAAAATTCTCTATTTGCAGCCAGAAGATCCTGAAATCAGTTCTCTTCTTGACGAATTTCTTTCTTGTTGTCGACAACTATATCATTACTTTACTTAATATGAAAACACTCATGAATTTGTGTACCTCATAATTAGGGTTCTTCTTCAACGTTAATGGTATAGTTATGGACTCTTATGATAAGCAAACTTCATGCTTCATGTGTGTTTATATTTTAAATTTACTGTCTTTTAAAGATCATTACAAAATTTTGTAGATTAGGATTAGGAATTAAACCACGATCTAATCTATATTATAATGGGAGAGTTTACTCTCTCCCCTTCCTCCACGTCAACGTTAACTGGGTCCCACGTAATTTTTTTTTAAAAAAAAATGATGTATTGCTTGCTATGAGATTCGAACCCTTCACCTCAATGTTTATTTGATTGACATAACCAACTGAGCTACATGAGATTTTGTACACTAGAAACCAAATTTTATATAATAATATTACAGTTTAGTATTTTCTAAAGGTGTCCACGATACCATGCAAGTGAATTCAAAACACGAGGAAGGTCGGGTGGTGATTGTAGGGTCAATAAACAATGATTCAGAGACTTTGAAAAAATTAACGAACCGATTGTCTGATGGGATAGGATCCACGGGGCCGAGAGCGTGGACATGGGAAGCCTATTAACCGTGGGCGGTCGGGACGTTACATTATTATTCCATGTCAACAAGCAAATTAAAGATTTCATCTCTACATATAAATTAGATTTTTTCATAAAGTAGTACATAAAGTTTTAGGGATCATACTTCCTGATGTTCAAACTATCTTATGTACATAACTTAATGTCGTAATCTTCCTGATTTTTATTCGGCTTTCTAATGAAAATTACACTTCACTTGAAGACATAACAAAACAGAAGTGAACTCAATGAAAGTGATGACTCCAATATACAATACACAAAAAACAAAGATTTAGACAAGATACGAACAACAAAATCTCATACACACTTAAAGCATTAAAAACGGACCCGGCTCCGCGCTTGCGCGGGGGCTATATTTCTAGTTCTTATAGTATAAGGCTTTTGTAAAAAACTACCTAATCACTACAAAAAAAGAGATAGTAATACATCACTTAAATAGAATCACTTACATAAATGATATTAGTTTAATTATTTATTAGTAAATGACATAAAATATGTGTTGTAACATCAGTTATAAAAACTGATACAGTTATTAACTTTTTTGGTATCATTATAATATTGATACAAGTTTATATTAATTTTCATCATTTTTTGGAACAATACAAAATATAACTTTACATCATTTAAAAATTGATACATTTTACTAATTTTTATTAGTATTACTTAGCTAAATGATACAAAGTAATATCATCTTACAATACTAAAAGGAAGATATAATCAACATCTAGAGTGTCCACCTCACCATATTTAATCAACCAATCAATTACAAGATTAACGACATGTCATTTCTTTGACAAAAAAATTAACCATGTCATTAAAATATATGGAATTAACCTTTTTAATCTTTTTTCACGTAAGACGTTTTCGTACCAAAAACAATAATTATCTTCCTCACCTCGGTGAATCGATTCGGTTTCTATAAAAAACGCTCATGTTATTTGACTTCTATTAGAGAGAATTTTTGTTTGTAACGAAAGTTGAATCATAAAAAACACGCTCTTTAGGTTTTTGTTTCCATGTTCTTTCTATCTATTGTAGCGCCGCATCTCAGTCCAGGTTCGTCAATGGTGAATGTTACATCTCCATCTGTTTGTCTTCGTATGAAATTAATATCATAGTGGTTACTATCAAATCATATATTTTCTTAAATCATAATTTTTTTTTTGGTTTTGTTGCTCTTTTCAATTTTTGATTAAACAGAACTGGATCAAAGGAATGCAAAAGGCGTAATTGAACGTCACGCTTCTCTTCGATCATGAAACTTACGACAAGAACCACGTATGATCTCTTTGATACATGACACTCTTTGTAAGTATGGTCAATAGTCACTCAAGTTCTTTTTTTTTCTGCTGTCGACATAAATAATTTTAAGACACGGGCTAATGATCTCGATTAGAAGAGAATTAAGCTGCAAATCTGGGGCACTACCAGACAAGAGCCATTCCGGATATCACAACTATGTTTTCTTCGTTTTGATTTAGTATATCCCGGATTTTTGCTTCTCAATTCATCTTAATGCTATATAAGCATTCTTTCTCTTTCCTCACTATGGTGGTAAACTTGTAATACTCACCTAAGTGGTTTCTTCTTATTGCAGCGCAACATAGTACTATGGAGTGGAGCCATGAGAAATTCTCTTGCGTATGATGTCACCAACGGATCATCTTTCAACAATAATAATTTTTAACTTAAGCAAGTATCTAAAGCTCGAAAGTTAAAATTGATCACTCCTTTTACTCTTTATGATAGTCTTCGTGTTATTTACTATCTCCACTCTTCAAATTTTTCAACATTTCAGTGGATAAGCTCTTACACCGAATGTGTTTACTTCTAGCTTTGAAATGCTAATTCAATTATTTGAATAGTTATCATTATCTTTTGTATCAGTTCTTGGTTATATTCAATGAGTTTGAATATCAGTTATTAATTACCTTTTAAAAATCGTAAGCATAACTTACCTACAGATAAGCTCTTTATGGTGTGCTTAGTTTTTAAGCTTTTGTATCTTATAAGCTAATGGGTTTTGATAATTTATTAATGTCTTTGCATTATTTGGTTAGAACCAAAAAAACCTTCATGATATACATGTTAGTGGGTTTGTTTGTTATTGGATACGCTTGTGAAGCTGGAGTAAGAAATTCCTTCTTGTCTATTACTAGATGTTTCTATTTTCATATAGTTTGCATATGTTGTACTGGTTCTGTCATTATTTAAATTTTTTGGCCTGATTATATGTGTGCGTCTTGAAGAAAAATGCTCACTTGCTAGGAAGGTGATCAGAGATTTGATAACTGTACATTTTAATTAGTCATGAATAAGAGAAGACAACTGGTTATTTGATCTGTTTAATGATGAGATAAAATATTCTATTGAGTCATGGATAAAACACTACACTTGCATGGTTAACGTGTTGGGTGAAGCAGAACTATTGGAGGAAGCGGGAGCAATGATAAAGAAAATAACAATGGAAGAAACAAATACTATATGAAGTTCTTTTCTTTTTGTTTGCAGGAAAAATAATAACGTTGAGATGGCTGAACGAGTAGTAAAGTATTTGATGAAGCTAGATGTAGATGAAACTTGTGCTTAAGTGCACATATCTAATGCTTGCTATTTGTGGGTTTTTCAAAGAGGTAGTTGAGCAGAGGGTTTTCGTGAAGGAAAGGCAAGAGAAGAAGAAGTACAGTGCAGTTCGATGGAGATAGATTACAAAGTACACAAACTTGTGGTTTTGCAGTAAAGACACACTAGTTTCTGAGAACACAACATCTGAATATTGTTCTGGTAGACGGAGAGGACTATTGTTACTTCAAGCAGCAAGTAATGACGTTGTGCATGCTCAAGGAAAGACATTTTGATGTTTACAAAAAGAAAAATACAAATGAAATTTTTCATAACTTTGTAAATTATTTTTTCTTAAGATGATACTTGAAGTCATAAAAGTTAAACAAGGAAAATCAATCATTTTAAGTTTGTTCAATGATTTAGAATTATAGAAGTCTGCTTAACTTATCAACAATTACTTCTCTTTTTGTAAATTTCTACTTTACCGAACTTAATTTTTATGGTTCAGTCTATGTACCTAAACAAACGCTGATTTTTTTTATTTCAAGATAAAATATATAATAATATAATATTTAAATATGATGAACTATGAATATTATAAAAGTAATATTTATTATTGAGGTTTGTACATGGCATGCTGTGAACCCCCTCTCCAGCTCAAAACTAAATATTATTCAGCCCCAAGAACAAATATTAGAACCCGAATTTCCATTAGTGAGCATTATTGAATGCTGTCATTGAATGTCAATTAAAGACATAAATTGTAAATCCTTTTTAAAAATCAGCTATATTCTTTGAATTTTCTTAGGGAAAACAACAAATAGCTCTTAGAGAATATTATTATATTTTATATTTTTTTGCTGCATGGTAAAAGAATATATTTTACATAATTTCAGGATTTTTTTAATGGACATTACTTTTATAAGATTTCAATTGTTTTTCATTTCACCTCTCCCTTGACACTTAGAGACGAATTCAGATTTTCTTATCACCAAATAATAAATAATCAATATTAAAATTAAAAATATATATTGGTTGAGTTTAACGTTAATTTTTTTTAAATATGTTAATTTAACCATAGTTTCATAAAACTCAAATAAACAAAATAAAAGAATAATTGAATAATATTTAATTTATTTTTATTCAATTTGTTTACCAATTTATATGTACTTTGATATTGAAAGAAAAAATTGAATTTTAATAATTTTAAAATTTCAGTCACAAAACAATACATAATTTACAATATAAAAGGAAAAAAAAAATGGGCGTAGCCCGGGGAAATCTCTAGTTTTAATAAATATACAAATCTGAGATCACTAATAAAATGATACTTGGCAAATTTAATCTAAATATTAAATAAACTGATATCTTAATTGTTAAAATGATAACTAAATATGTATTATATAAACATTCATTAATACTGAATATTAATTTTTTTATTGTTTAAAATAATTATATGCTCATAATAATATATAAATAATTAAAATGAAACGGTCGTCGAACGAAAAAAATAATTTTGCAATTAATATGCCAGATTTTAGACATAATTTAAATATTCAGAAATTAATTTTCTATTAAGTGCTGTAATTTCTTTTATATCAAATATATACCGTTAAAAATTTATATATTTGTTACCAGAAATATAGTAATATTTCCTATCTTATCTCACTGACTAGATCACGATTACTTTGCAACACCAAACAAACTGAATATAGGCCATGATCCTTAACATTTTCTTAACAAAGTCTTCTTCTTATAAGTTCTTCCAGACACAATTCTTTAAAGGTTCATCTTCTAAAGTCTTCAAAGAGGTATATATTTTCATATGATTGCATACTATGTTTCGATTGCATCACATTCTTTTCTTATTATAAAGAACGGTTCTGTATTGTTATCGTTGATATTTATACTTAAAACTGATTATCTTCACAAACAGGAATATCGAGAGTTTCTAACTTTTACATGGTTTTTGGAATTTTTTTATTTTAATTTTGTAGGGCAAAAGTATTCAAAAGATTTATATCGGGAGCAATTCTACAAATGGAAGAGAAACAACATAAAAAGTTTTTTTTTTAATTTAAAATGCAAGAAATAAAAGGTAGAGCCCATAGGACTTAGTTTTTAGGCAAGGCCAAGTTTTAGTGTTAAAACCCACAAGAAAAAGTAAACCCAATAACTAAATCAGATGGCCTTTGGCGTTTAGTTGCCTTGAAGAGAAGCAGTGTTGGTCTTGTCGCATGCAAGGATCCAGCATCGAAGGAGGGAAGATGAAGTTGTGGGATTGCAATCACGAAAGCTGAGGATTTTCTCCTTAATCTATGTTGTCTGAACGAGCAGAAGGTAGATGCCATTGATTATTGATGAACAAGCTAGCCAAGGTAGCATCCCCCCTGATGCCAAATCTCGAGGTTCTCCCTTCCAGACAAAGTCAAGAATTTTTCCTTGCAGGAACCAGTTGTCTGTCCAAAACCGGCAGTTCCTTCCATTCCCAATCTTGAGTTTAATCCAGGTAAACATAGTATCCCTCATCTTTATTAGCTTGTTAGTTAGCCATGCGAATCTTGGTTTAGGCTTGATAGTCCAGAAGTTGCTTGATAGTCAATAACAACATAAAAAGTTTTGAAAGGTGGAATGAAGAAACATGGAACAAAAGCAGAATGAATTAGCGAAGTCTATATTGATTGTGTTTGATTGTATTTTTTTTTGTAAATAATGTTTGTTTCTAAACTTATTAATAAATATATTATCAAGACTTTATTGTTTTAAATTTTTAATTTTTAATTTTTTAATATCAAGATCTCAGTAGATATTAAAAAAATTGTGACAAAATTATTGTCAGTAACTATTTAACAAAATAATTTGTTATTAATAAAATATTTTATATTAACGTAATTATTATAATAATTGATATTAATTTTAACATCAATTACTTATAACTGAAATAAATATTTAACATCATTTATAATAAATGGTCTAAATGGTAACATCATTTTAACAATTGACACACACTAACATCAATTAAAATAAGTGATAGAAATATTTGTTATTTTACATCAGTTTTGAGCAAAGTGATACAAATTATTATTTATTTAAGTGATGTCAAATACTTTTACATCATTTATAAACAATACAAATATATATAATATATGATTTAAGCTAACCTTTTTTGTAGTGTATCATTGAATTATAATTTCATTTGGAACCAAAGCTTTATAGCACTTAGAGGAATACATTAAACCCTATTTTGATTTATCGAGAGCATCACCAAGATTAGAAGATCTTCTTGCTTTGTAGAGATTATAGACTACGGTAAGAATCTATTGATTATCGATTTTACAAGTTCTTTTTGAGTTCCTGTAAAGTTTCTTGTTATTTAAGCTTCCGCTCTCTATCAACTCTTATGACGTAGATTGTTGTAGAACAGTGCTAGCAAAACATAGCTTAAGAGCACCATTAGTGGTTGTCTACCCACTTAATTCTCTCATAAATAAAGTTATTGTTATTTAATTGTGCATTAAAAATTTAAATGATAAAATAAAAATGAACCAATGAGAAAGTAACATCAATGCAATGAGTCTCTTTAATTTTGACAAGAATAGCTTCATAAAGATTTGACTTTTTCTCTTTCCACCACTTTTTCTATTTTTTTCATTTTTATAGTTACTAGAGATTGCGTAAAAGCCTCCACTGCCCATGTCCTAAGAGAAATGGTTCCACGAGAGTTGTTGAAGTCGCAAAATGATGGATGATACTCAGTTTCCCAATAAAAATGTAATATTGTTGGAGGAGGCCCTGCGTGAGTAGACTAAACTTTGTTTGAATACAAATAAGAAAATAACAAACAACTTTGATTTTGAAAAAATAATATATATATGAATTTCATTACCAAGTAATGTGCAATCCGATACAAATATTTTGCATCCCAATCTGCTAGAAACTAGCAAGAGGGTAGTAAACCCTCCCCCCACCCCCACCAGAATCAAAATCAAATGATAGATTTAGCTTAGTCCTGAAGAAGTATACTAAAGCTAAAACATGAAACGGACAGACCCCAAATGCAAAATTAGAGCTCTAAAGCTAAAGCTCTAGTAGGCCAAAACTAAGGCTATGAATGGAAGGGTAAGAGAAAGGCAGGACGTACGATTGGGTGAAAGAAATGCTTTTTCACTGCCATTATTCATCTGTCTATTATTAACAAGCAGCTCATTTCAAAAGGTAATAATATATATGTGATCTGCTAGCAGTCCAAATATACAAATAATAATCATGATCCACAATTTACAATACTATCTCGGCATATTTGATGTGTTTCAAGTGTAACTCATGTCTTCTTCTTTTTGCTATTTTTAACATAATAATAAGCAATTTTTATTTATTAAAAATTAGTGAATCTTTTTAAGATATCACAATTATTAAATCCAATTTGCTATCCTTAATTTTTTTCCCCTTTTTAAAATGTTTATACTATGTATATCAAATTATTGTATTTTGACATTCATTTCTAATTTTCATATAATTCAATTAAAATATATAAAATATACCCATTTTGTTTCAAAATGAATTCGTATTTTCAAGTTTTCACATATATTAATAAATATATTAAATTTGAATTATAAAGCATATTTTTATTATGTTTTCCCCATAATTCTACAAAAATAAATCCAACATTTATAATTAAGTTTTTTTTTTAAGTTTGGAATTAATCATTATTAGTTGATAAAAATGTATTGAAAATACAAAATTGTATCTTTATGAAGCGGAAGAAGTACTATATATATCATATCTATGTATTGAATAAAATGAAATATATCTGTAATATATTTTTAAAATAATCTAAAATTTGATCTAATAATTTTGTAAGTAATAAGTTTTTGTGAAACTTAAGTAATAACTTTAACAATACAAAAAACTATTATCGTCTACTTATCTCTTCCTAATTTTTGTCATATAAATTTTAAATATCTTAAATCATTATAGTTATATAATGTGTGTGGTTTAGTTATAATTTGTATTATGCTAATATGTAGTATTGTAGTTTAGATATGTATACTAAGGAAATATAAGTATTTCAGTAATTGCTAATGTTTTTCGTTATTGTGATTTTAAAATTGCAGTAACATGAATTTAGGGCAAGACTTTTTCTTATTTATGTATTGTATCTATACTAGGTGCTTTAATATTTTTTTTTAATTTTTTGTTGTTTATATATATAATATGCTTTATTTGAACTTTTTGTTGTTTAAAACCGTAATAAATTGTTTGGTCTGCATTTTTCATGCATGATATGTTTGATCTACACTTTTTTTTGATTGATTGCACAGCTTGAACTATTTTTACCATTGGAAACCTAAATTCACCGTTGAACCAGCAAAAGAGATAAGTTAACCATCAATTTTAGAAAGAAGACGAAGGTCCAAAAGGGTGCTCCCATTGGCTACAAGTGAAGGAGGTTAGACATCTCTGCCTCATTCCTCCTAAAGAAACCAACACCGAACAAACCATACCAGAAACCAATACACATGAAACATCCACCCCTTCTTACAGAGACTAAAACATGCAGTGACGAGCATGGAGAGTCTCCAGTGTATGCAGGCGGATGTTTAAGCTCCTGACTCCTGCCACACCACTCAAAGATAGTCTTTGGGGAGATTTGAAAATTCTTTGATGGAGAGGCAACAAACAGTAACACCAGCTTCCTTCCAGAGTCGTGAAGTACCAAAGGAATCCAAAGGGTCCAAAAAACAGACGGTAAACACGAGAGAGAGATGGGTGTCACTGCAAGAACTCCAAAATGTGCCAGTCCTCAACATACTGTGGAACACTGAAGCAGCACGAACGACCACTTCGAAGCACCGACGAATCTCACCATGGGTTGACCTTGCTTATGAGAAGAGGGGTCCTCGCAGAGGTCTCTTGCCGATGTCCACTCATAAAATGAGTGTAAAAACACTGAATCCTAGAAGTAAGCCACGGGAGAGAGGAAGGAGGCATACGAAAATACAAAAATGAAAGAGGCCGCAACGCACCTAACCTCTGGCAAAACCTTTCTACCCAGATCTAGCTCCTCCATCTTCCAGAGGAAGACTTATAGTGTCCCACATGATCAATCTTCCATCCACCCTTCGTCGTTGCTCTAATAGCAGACACCCACAACGTTTTGTAATCCAGAAAAACTGAAAAAGAAGAGAGATTAAAGCACGTAACAAATTGTTTGGTCTGCATTTCTCCCGCTTGATCTACACTCTTTCTAATTGATTTGCACTTGTACTGCTTTATTTGCACTGCTTGAACTGTTTTTACCATTAGAAACCTAAATTCCACCCTGCAAAACAGATAAGTTAGCCATCTGTTTTACAAAGACGATGAAGGTCCCAAAGGCTGCTCCCATTGGTGACAAGCGGAGGAGGTTAGGCATCCCTGCCTTGGTCCTCTCAAAGAAACTAACATCGAACAAACCATACCAGAAACAAGTACACATGAAACATCAACCCCATTGTACAAAGACTAAACATGCGGTGACAAGCATGGAGAGTCTCTAGTGTATGCAGGTGGATGTTTAAGCTCATGACTCCGGCCACACCACTCAAAGAAAGTCTTTGGGAAGATTTTGAAAAGTCTTTGAAGGAGAGGCAATGAACAGTAACACTGACTTCCTTCCAGAGCCGTGAAGCATCAAAGGAGCCAAAAGGGTCCCAAAAGCAGACGGTAAACACGGGAGAGAGATGGGAATCACTGCAAGAACTCCAAAATGTGCCAGTCCTCAACATACTATGGAACACTGAAGCAGCACGAACGACCACGTCGAAGCACCAATGAATCTCACCATGGGTTGACATTGCTTATGAGAAGAGGGGTCCTCGCAGAGGTCTCTTGCCGATGTCCACTCATAAAATGAGTGTAAAAACACTGAAACCTAGAAGTAAGCCACGGGAGAGAGGAAGGAGGCATACGGAAACACAAAAATGAAAGAGGCAGCAACGCACCTAACCTCTGGCGAAACCTTTCTACCCAGATCTAGCTCCTCCATCTTCCAGAGTAAGACTTATAGTGTCCCTTAGGATCAATCTTTCATCCACCCTTTGTCGTTGCTCCAATAGCATACACCCGCAACGTTTTGTAATCCAGAAATCCATAAAAACCAAAAAAAAAGAGAGATTAAAGAACGTAACAAATTGTTTGGTCTGCATTTCTCCCGCTTGATCTACACTCGTTCTAATTGATTTGCATTTTACTGCTTTATCTGCACCGCTTGAACTGTTTTTACCATTAGAAACCTAAATTCACCGTTGAACCTACAAAACAAATAAGTTAGCCATCTGTTTTACAAAGACGATGAAGGTCCCAAAGGCTGCTCCCATTGGCGACAAACGGAGGAGGTTAGGCATCCCTGCCTTGGTTCTCTCAAAGAAACTAACATCGAAACAGAAACCAGTACACATGAAACATCAACCCCATCGTACAAAGACTAAACATGCGGTGACAAGCATGGAGAGTCTCCAGTGTATGCAGGCGGATGTTTAACCTCTTGACTCCGGCCACACCACTAAAAGAAAGTATTTGGGAAGATTTTGAAAAGTCTTTGAAGGAGAGGCAATGAACAGTAAAACCGGCTTCCTTCCAGAGCCGTGAAACACTAAAGGAGCCAAAAGGGTCCCAAAAATAGACGGTAAACACGGAAGAGAGATGGAAATCACCGCAAGAACTCCAAAATGGGCCATTCCTCAACATCCTATGGAACACTGAAGCAGCACGAACGACCACGTCAAAGCACCGATGAATCTCACCATGGGTTGACATTGCTTATGAGAAGAGGGGTCCTCGCGAGGTCTCTTGCTGATATTCACTCATAAAATGAGTGGAAAAGCTCTGAACCCTAGAAGTAAGCCACGGGAGAGAGGAAGGAGGCAGATGGAAAGACTAAAATGAAAGAGGCAGCAACACACCTAACCTCTGGTGAAACCTTTCTACCCAAATCTAGCTCATGTATCTTCCAGAGGAAGACTTATAGTTTCACTTAGGCTTAATCTTCCATCCACCGCTTCTTTGTTGCTTCAGTAGCAGACACTCGCAACATTTTGTAGGTTCCATCCAGAAAAAGAAGAGAGCTTAAAGAATGGAAAGCTAAAAGGAGACATAAAGTGGAAGAGAAAGCATGGGGCAGTGACCGGTAACGAGATTGGCCTCCGGCCACCAAAAAGGATTTATTGTGGTGTAGATCTAAAGAGAAAATTGTTTAGAGAGAAAGTGGTCTTTTCATCTTTTGATTGTTTTAGTTTTTTTTTCTTTTAAATTGATACTCATATAGGTTCGAGTATCAAGTAGATTAGCTACATAGAACACATTATGGAAATATTCCAACATTCTGTTTCAGCATACGGTGTGCAGTGTTATAGATTTTTTTCAGACCAGCCAAGCTTATACGAAAGAGAAATTTGGCGTTGCATATTAAAGCTATCTCTCTTTTCTCCAGTTCACTCGCTCCCATGCCACTCGAATGCCATCGTTCTTTTGAAATGAATTTGTTTTATACTTACCATTTTTCGATCACCAAAGTGATATGTCTTCTTCATTTTTTTTTTCTGTAACGTCGAATTAATTATGCTATTAAAACAATAAAAAATATTATATAGACGATTCTACGTCTGATAATTCTATCACCTTATAAGAATACATGTCTAACTGCGCTAATTCAAGTCGTCTATGATAATTATGTTCAATGGTACAACCTGTACCATGCTGGAAATCTTTTGTAACTATTTTTTCCATAATTTGCATAATTTGCATTTTTCTAAGTTTTCCTATATAAAAACATTAATGAACCATTAATCAAACCATTAAACTAGGGGCTTCCACTCTGTCTTCTTCGTTTATATATAAAATAATTCCAAATAATTGTATAAGGAATATATATGCAAAACAAAAAACAATGTAAAATGAGTTATATATCAAACGGCGTTGAGGAAACATATTATCGGTTTGAGACGTTGAGAGTCGAAAATAGTACTAGTATAAACTAAGAACGCATGGAAGTAACCAAAAATCTCACCATCGCTTTCTTGTTCATAGTCTCTTAGTCATTCGGCGAACTGAAGATTTTCATTTGGTGTTTAGCCAATAGCTACTACATAAAAGGTTTAAGAGTGAAGAACCTCAACAGTTGCTCTTTGTGCTCAGTGGTAGACCGGGGATTATCTTAAACATGAGTGAAAATTTAATGGGGTCTAAATCATAGGGTATCAAGTGGGCATAAGAAACTATGGTTTAGGGGTAGAGGTAGGGATGGGCACGGACCGAATGATACCGTAATTTCCAGTACATGTGATTTGCTTCGCATTTTACGAATATCTAATTTTCTAATTTGCTTTGCTTTAGAGAAATACGGATGTCCGGCTTTCTAGATATCCAAAATTTTCGGGTATTTGCGAATATTTACGATATTTACGGATATCTCATGCACTTTGTCTAATACAAGTAAATGTAAAAAATAATTAAATTTTGTCTTCCAAAACTATATTTAACATAATATAAAATATAAAATAAAATTACTAAAATTATATGTTCCATAATTTTTTTTAAAATATTCAAATTTCTAATAAAACAAAAAATTTAGAAAATTGTAATTTTTATAAAGATTTAATACTCCTTTCTTAATTTATTACCTTTATAATTTATTTTATAAATAAAACTAATAAAAATATATGTTAAAATAATAATTATATAAAGTTATACATACATTTAATTATATATATATATATATATATATATATATATATATATATATATCTATAAAAATCGGAGCGGATCAGATATCCTTCTCTATTTTTTTTTAATATTTGTGGTTTGCTTTGTTTTTAATGGATATTGGATTTCAATATTTTCTTTGATTCGATGACTTATGGATCTCCAATTTTTTTTTTCCGGATCGAAAGAAAGTGAATAACGAATCAAATCAAATTTAACGAATAAAATGTTCAGTCCTATTTAGGGGTGCCAGCCAAAGTGAAAATACCGCTGGAACTAACAAAATACAATTGTACTACCTTAGCAAACCATATTTACAGATTAACTTGGGGGGGGGGAGTGTATTGAATTAATGATTTTAGAATGTTTACTGGACTTAACAGTAACCAGGATTTTAAAGTGAATCCAAGAAATAACTCATTGATTTTGTTCGAAATTTAAAAAAGGTCGGTGTTTTGGTAAGATTTTTTTTTAAAAACATTTCAGAGTGTTTTGGGGGATTTATTAACACAAATTTATTATTCTGAATGAGAAATCGGCCAATTCCTACGTCAACAAGGACCAGCGGTCCCGATAAGTACATAAACATATCACATGTGCGAAAAAATACATCAACCAGTAAAAAAATTCAGTTTCCATGCATTAACTTTCAAAATTTGATTTTAACACACATTAACCTAATTTCCTTTAGTCAAACGTACAAAATATGAGTTATCGTTAACCCGATAACATGAAATCGGTCAATTCCTACATCAACATGGCCAACGGTCCGGATCAATACATAAACACTTCACCTGTGTGAAAACAGAGATCAACTAATACAAAATTTAAATTCAATACATGAACTTTCAAAACCTGATTTTAACATACATTAACCTTATTTTCACTAGTCAAACATTACAAAAGATAATTTGCCTCTCACGTGTTGATTAAGTGAGTTTAATATATTATGTGTTAATTAAACTGTATTACGTGGTAACTGACTGAGAAAATAAAACATTTAGTTCAAACGATTTTGTTCTCGTGTAACTCATTAATTAACCTTTCTCTTTAACTTTTTGTTTTTTGACATTTTCGGCAAAAAACTAACTAGGCATGTGCTTTCAGGCTTTGGGTCTGATTCGGACCAGTTCTTTTCGGGTCCAGGTCCTTCGGGTCTTAAGCATTATGACCCAACTAGGTACTTGAAAATTTTCGGTTCGGATTTGGGTCGGTTCGTCTTGGGTCCGAGCCGGATCGGGTCTATAACTGAAATACATGTAAAATAGCAGTAAATTTCGGGTCTTGGTCGGGTTTAGGTATTTAGGGTGCGAAAAGACAGGAATTACGCAAATCGCATTAAATCTACCCAAAACCCGTTATATTTATCTAAATATTTGCAAAATAACTAAAATAAAACTATTAATAATTAAAATAAAAGATTTCTAAACTCTAAATCTTATATGTAAAGTTTCATATTACTTGAAAATGTTACAAAATAATAAAAATGGATAACAACTAGATAGTCGTAAATTTTTGGTTTGGCTTCGGGTCGGGTATTTTCGGGTTGGTTCCGATTCGGATAAAATGCCAGTCCTAAACCTACACAAATAAGACAACATAGGACAAAATTGAGCAGAGAGAAACAAGAGTGTCTACCTTAAACAACCCCAATTCCTCCTTTGTTCAATAAGTTAGACATTCTATTTTCTCTTGTACGATTTTGTCCTCTACTGTTTTCTATGTGTTAGATTTTTTTGCCGAAAAAGTCGAAGAACAAAAAGGTAAAAAGAAAATCTAACTAATGAGTTACACGAGAACGAAATCATTTGAACTAAGTGATTTATATTTAGCTAGTTACCACATAATACATTTTAATTACCACATAATACAGATAAAATCTCATTTAATCAACAAGTGATAGACAATTTATCTTCAGTAATGTTCGACTAGTGGAAATTAAGTCAATGTATGTTAAAATCAGATTTTGAAAGTTCTTGTATTCTGTTTAAATTTTGTATTAGTTGATGTATGTTTTCGCACATGTGAAGTGTTTATGTACTGATCGGGACTGCTGGCCCCTGTTGATGTAGGTTATGACCGATTTCATTTTACCAAGTTTACGACAACACATATTTCGTATTAACTAACAGAAATTAGGTCAATGTATGTTAAAACCAAATTTTGAAAGTTCATGTATGGAACTTGAATTTTGTGCTATTTGATGTATGTTTTCGCACTTTTGACGTGTTTATGGACTGATTGGGACCGTTGGCCCTTGTTGACATAGGAATTGACTGATTTTCCTATTTTGAATGTAAAATTAGCAGATGTGTTGGAACTTATGAATCAGTGGAAGCTTTCAATTCTACATAAATATTAAACCCACACCTCTGTATATAACACAAAAGTCAAAAAAAAAACAAAAAAGGAAAAATAAATTTGTCAACTAAAAAGTTAGAAACATACAAATAATTCTGGAAATTTGTTTTTTCTGGGAAAATAAAAGTGGAGTTTTACACAAACTCAATATGAATATACAAATTACTCTTGCCAACAAAACAAGCATAATTATATCCCTTTTATACAATACACACTTCCTCTACAGATTTATATACTTCAAAATGATAAAATTCAGAAGAAAATGAGAATCATAGGATCCTATTACGGGCATAAAGAAGACATGGCCACGAGCATTAACCTTTGAAACATCAGATTTATCTTCTAAGGAGATTTGAAAAAAATTCTGCAGCTTTTCTAAACATAAAAGTTTTTTTTTTTAAAAGAATCTTCAAATAACACATGTAGAAGTGATATTTCACTACGCCTATTTTTAAGTTAAAAATGGTGCAAAGTCTTCTAAAATCATTTTTAACAAACTCTTGAAAAATAATTTTTTTTGAAAAAATAATAAGGTTTATAATTGACTAATTGAATAACATAGGATTTTAAGTGATTTTAATAATCGTACATAAATTCCATATTCAATAATAGAAGATTTGAACAGATATTTACAAATCATTAGTTGAAGAACAAGAGATTTTAAAGAAAACCCAAAATCTTCTAAAACTTCTAGTTCAATACATCCACCTAGGTGTTTTCATGCACCATGTGCAGCAATAAATTTTAAAATTTTAAATTATATTTAAAAATAAAATACTAATAATATTGTAGATTTTTTATACAATATTTTAATATGATTTTTAGTTTATGTAAATATAAAATTAAGATAAAATAAATATTTTAATTATGTTTAAGAAGATATATATATGTATATATATATATATTAAAGATATAATTTTAGATAGTTTCATTTATTTCTTCTACATAAGATATTTTAAATTATTTTGTATCATTTTCTATAAAAAATGATATAAATTTTTATAATTATAAAAAATACAGTGGAACAGAATTTCTAAAATGTAGATATCAAAAGGAAACAAATGGTGTTAGGATTAAAAGTCTAAAAACTTTTGTAGATATCGAAAGTAATTGTAGAAATGACATGTGTCAAATCACTTCTCAAATAATGTCTAGAGGACTTCACAAAAAAATCAGTAAAAGCATCTCTCTCATTTCTCCTATATCAGTAGTCTTCGTCGTTTCAATCGATTTCTAGGCGTTGCTCTAGCGCGTCACCCACCACAATCTACATATCCAGTCTCGTATACACTCAGCGAACCCAACATGCTATTGTCTTCAATCTCTCGTTATCTTTCATCATGGTTCTTGAAACTCTTATTGAAGTTGACGACAAGTGATGAGCATCGCTTTCATCGGTTTTAACTCGGTTTTTATTGAGATTCAATTGGCTTCACAAAGTATTTTAGTCTTATCAGAGTACTTTTGTGTTCTTCATCTATATTACAAGAGAGCTTGTTGGAAAGTAATGCATTTGAATTAGAAACATGAACATATCAATCGAGTTGTGTCAAAGATCGATCGATAAATGGTGTAATATTGCGAATTTGTCAACAAGGGCGGATCGGTCGATCCAAAAATTCAATTGATGTCAATTTGATTGGCGGTCGACCGATCTGTTGTGTAGGGAGTGACCAATCTATGGAAAAGAACGACCGACCCTTGCCACCTGAGAGCAACTTTCCTTTTTTGCCATGAAATGTGTTTTGGAGACCTAGTTATCTAGAAAGTCTAACCGAGATAGGTTCTTATGCTTTATATTTGTTCTTGACTGCAAAACGGCTTGTGATAGTGATTTAGAGGGTAGTTTTGGAGATTTTTAAACTCCTGGAAGGAGATTTTTTCTTATACTCTATTGGAGAAAATTTCTTATCACTTACTCTCTGTTTAAATACGATATCATGATGTTTTCTTTCAAAGAAATATTTTGTTGTTCTTTGAGCATGAGTAATTAGTTATATTGTTGGGTTAAGATTTTTCACTAGGGGATTTCATGATATATTCAACTAGAACTATTAGAATATCAATATATCGCTTAGTTCTTTGTCTATTGTTGTTCTCAAGTCTAAATTTCTTTGACCGCCTAGCCTATGATTTTAGGATATTTGACGCACATAAAGTTTTTACTTGAATTCCCAAAATAACAGTAAATGAGAAAGGTTTATGTATTCAACATAAATTGATGTTATTGCGCTACTAATAAAATCTGAACTTATTGCGTGTTTAGAATTTGAGATTCAGTGAAAACTAGTATTTAGGATTCTAAAACATAGGGTGTTAGCACTACAGAAGTAGATTAGCTTTATTTTTTGTGATTTGAGTTCAAGACGTCGCTTCGATTTGATTCCCTGTCAACTTGTTATATCAGTATTGTAAAGAAATCCATGAGTTTCCTTACGCCCATCATTTTATCTAATTGTTTACAACCTCGAGTTTATTGCTTTCTTGTCTTCTTGACTTATTTTCCATGTTTAAGAACTGAAAATCCACAAACAATATTCTTTTATCACTTTAACTAGTATTCTTTTCGCGCAAGTCCTGCCGTCTCCCATCTCCTTTTTGATGATGATAGCCTTTTTTCTGTAAGATGGAGCCCCGTGAATGTGAAGAAGTAATGAAAGTAGTAAGGAAATATGGACAAGTATCTTGACAATGGATCAATTTTGAAAAATCGTCTCTGCTCTTTGGCAAACGAATCTCTGAAACTTTAAGGCCACAAATCAAAGACTCTCTTGGGATTCAAAATGAAGGGGGAATGGGTTCCTACCTAGGTATCCCAGAAGATATAAGTGGGTCAAAGTGAAAGTTATTTGCCTATCTAAAGGATAAGCTGACGAACATGGTGAATGGATGGACAGGAAGATGGCTATCTAAAGGATGAAAGGAAATATTAATAAAGTCCATACTGTTAGCTCTTCCAACGTATGTTATGTCTAGCTTTCTCCTGCCACTCGAAACTTGTGAGAACTTGGAAAAGGCCATTGCACAATTCTGGTGGAGTTCTAACCCACTAAAACGTGGAATTCATTAGGCAAAATGGGAGAAGATGTATCTACCTAGAGAGGAGGGAGAAATTGGATTTTGTATGATTCACGGGTTTAATTTGGCCCTCCTAGCAAAACAACTTTGGAGGCTGGTCCAGAATCTTGATTCATTAGTTGAAAGAGTTTTGAGGGGCATGTATTATAAGATGAGCACGTTCCTGTGTGTTGGAACAGTTACTAACCTATCGTATGTGCGGAATAGCATTTCTGCCGCAAGAGAGTTATTGCTTTTGGGTGTTCGGAACAAGGTTCATTCAGGATATGAAGTGAAGGTTTGGGATGATCCATGGATCCCTACGGTGCCAGCAAGACCAGCAGCACCTGTGATGCATCCGTTGATGACTACCAGTAACTTAATAGATGAAAACTCAAAGGAATGGGACAGTGGACGCCTGGAAAATCATATATGTCCAGAGGATATTCCGTTGATTCGAAGTTTAGCCATAATCCCAACTCTTAGGAGTGATACTTTTTGCTGGACTTATACAAAAAAATGGGCAATATACGGTAAAATCTGGGTACTGGGTGGCACGCAATATTTTGAAAACTAGAGTGGACAAGGAGATAAATAAACCGAGTATTGAAAGCCTTTGCTTGGACAATAAAACCCCTTGAAAAATTTGTCATCTTATTTGGCAATTAATAACAGACCATGTGGCGGTGGCATGAAATCTTAATTACCGACATATGAGATGTGATAATTATTGCCCAAGATGTCAAGAATCGGACGAATCCGTAACTCATGCAATTTTTGCATGTCCACCGGCACTACAAGTGTGGTGCTTATTATGGACGCCGTCTAGTCCAAACATATTTCCGACGTCGAGCAGTTACACAAATATGGATTATCTGTTCTGGAGGAAGAATAGATTTGAGGATTCGTCTCTGGACAGGGATCCCTACCCATGGTTAATATTGTATATATGGAAAGGTTGGAATGATAAACTCTTTAGAGGAACTGATAGACATCCCTTGGAACTAGTCAGATATGCGGAAAGTGAATGCCATGCCAGGTACGATGCAAATGAGATGGTATCTTTACCACAACATGAGTCATCCTTAGAAGACTCCCAAATCCATAGATTACATAATATATGCATAATCGATGGGTCGTGGACCTCCGACTCGCAATTTAGTGGATGCGGATGGGTATGAAAGGATGATCACGAAAGACGCAACTGATGGGAATGCAGAACTTAGCGAGAAGAGAAGCAGCATTGCATACGGAGTTAGAGGCATTGAGATGGGCAATGGAATGCATGGTTCAGCATTCGGCATGCCGAAACTCTGGGACATATTGCAAGGACATGATTGCAATGCTAAAGAATCTTCAAGACTGACCAAGCTTTTCTACTAACCTGGACGCTATCAAGACGATACAATTTTTGCTACCGGAATTCAAGATCTCTTAAATCCCACGGACGCAAAACGGAATAGCCGATTCCTTAGCTAGGACAGCTCGTTCCTTGGATCGCGAACATTGTTATTTTGGTTGTTCTATTCCGGTCTGGTTATCCAGACCACCTCAAGTTTGAGTAGAGGAATAACCTTTTGCCGTAAAAAAACTTGTAACTTGTCTTAAAAATCTACATGTGAACTCTTGTTCTTGTGGATTCGATCCCATACTACTACTGCTGCACACTTCACTTGCACTTGCAGTTAGATAATCATGTTAAAACATGACCTATCAAGTTTTTGACGCCGTTACTTTAGGACCAATTGGTCTTAGAGTTTTAAATCAGTTTCATTCTATTTCATTTTATTTAATATTATTTCTCTTTATTTGTGTGGTCTCAGGTACATGAGCAGGTTTCATACTAGAAGCTAAAGAAAAAATATTTAAATACACTTGGTCTATCAAGTTTAAATACATTTGGAGTTGGAAAAAATATTTAAATACATTTGCTGTGTAAGTTCAGATGGCTGGAAGCAAAAATCATCAGCTTCCAAATGAGCTTCAGGATCGTCATGATGGCGATAATGGCCAAAATCTACCTGCTATGGGCGGACAAGGTGGCAACAGTGCTGTTAACAACCATTAATAAGGTGCAGCTGCGAGACAAAAAGTTGTGAATCAGGAGATAAGAAGGATGACACTTGCACACTATGGCATCCATGATGCATTATGTGCTGATCGCTCTGAAATTTTCGACCTCCCATTGAGAGGAGAGACTTTGAGATCAAGACAGTTCTCATGAACTTGGTGCATCAAAACCAGTTTCATGGGATTCTGAGAATTCGATGCACCACTTGGAGCATATTGATTTGATATGGAACACCATCATGACTAATGGAGTTAGTGAAAGTACTTTCAAGAGTATGACTATTCCCATTTTATTTGGCAGAATCTTTAGCATCAGGTTCTCTTACTAATTTGGAAGAGATAATAGCTGTGTTTCTGAGACATTTCTTAACTAAATCGTAGTCCACTTACTTGAGAAGCAAAATGGGAACTTTTAGAAGCTGGTTTAGAGAGCTTTCATGAAGCTTAGGAGCTTTTCAGAGAATACACCATGGATTGTCCACATGATGGGTACACTGATGTGAACTTTTTGAAATTTTTACAATAAATTGGATGAAAAGCATCAAAACCATGGACACTGCTATTAATGGAGATTCATGACCAAGACAATAGAAGAAGATTGCACTTTGATTAAACCTAGCAGCTAGTCAGGCTAATTGCATGTCATAGTATGACTGCTCCATGTAGAGGTGTCAAATGGTTCGTCCAGAGCCCAAATGGGCTTAATCAATTGGATCATTTCACTTTTTGGGCAGTAATGGACGGTCCATATTGCACAATGATCCAACAAGTGTCCATAACCAATAGAGACAATGTCCATGGAGACCCATTAATATTTTTAATTAATTTTAATTATTGAAAACTACAGTTTTATCCTTTAAAACCAAGAAATCACGTTTTCCCGCCAGAACACGTTTTCTCGACAAAATCGAGAAATCAAGTTTTTTCCGTCAAAACCGAGAAATCACGTTTTTCCGCAAAGAAACTAGATATCATGTTTTCCACAAAAACGAAAAATCATGTTTTTCTGTCAAAACAAAAAAAATAAGTTTTCCTGCAAAAACCAAAAATTAAGTTTTCCTACCGAAAACGAGAAATTAAGTTTTCCCGTCAGAACTGAGAATCACATTTTCCTAACAAAAACGAAAAATTATGTTTTCGCGTCAATACCAAAAAATTAAGTTTTCACACGAAAACCAAGAAATTAAGTTTTTCTATCAAAACCGAGAAATTAAGTTTTTTGGCCAAAACCGAGAAATTAAGTTTTCTTGTCAAAAATGAGAAATCATGTTTTCCGGCCAAAACCGAGAAATTAAGTTTTTGGCCAAAACCGAAAAATCACGTTTTTCCCGCAAAAACTGAGAAAATACTTTTCCCGCCAAAAACAAGAAATTAAGTTTTTTTGGCCAAAACCGAAAAATCACGTTTTCCCACAAAAACAGAGAATTCACTTTTCCCGCCAAAAACAAGAAATCATTTTTCTCGCCAAAAACGAGAAATCATGTTTTCCCGTCAAATCCAAAAAAAACAATTCCCGCCAAAAACCAAGAAATCACATTTTCCCGCCAAAAAGCGAGAAATCATGTTTTCCCGCCAAAAACGAGAAATTATTTTTTTCGCCAAAACCGAGAAGTCACGTTTGCCCGCCAAATCCGAGAAATTAAGTGTTCTCGCCAAAAACGAGAAATCATGTTTTCCGTAAAAACCGAGAAATTAAGTTTTCCAGCCAAAACCGGAAATTAAGTTTTTCTACCAAAACCGAGAAATTAAGTTATCCTGCCAAACTGATAAATTAAGTTTCCCCGCCAAAACCAAGAAATTAAGTTTTGTGGCCAAAACCAAGAAATTAAGTTTTCCCTTCAAAACTGAGAAATTAAGTTTTTCTGCCAAAATCGAGAAATTAAGTTTTCCCGCCAAAACAATGAATCATGTTTTCCCGCCAAAACTGAGAAATTAAGTTTTTCCGCCAAAACCGAGAAATCACGTTTTCCGCCAAAAATCGAGACATCACATTTTCCTGCTTAACCGAGAAATCACGTTTTCTCGCCAAAATCGAGAAATTATGTTTTCCTGCCAAAATTGAGAAGTTTAATATGACTGCCAAAACCGAAAAATTTAGTTTTTCTGCCAAAATCGGAAAATCACATTTACTGTCAACCTCTTAAAATTTTGATTTTCCGTTGAAAATGTGTTTTTCACTAAATTTGCAAACTATGTTTTTTTTGTCAAAATCCTAAATGTATGTTTTTAGGAGGCCCATAACCCATTGTCATTTTGGTCTTTACCCAATTGGACCATGGACCAATTGGTCTTTTATCAAGTTGGACCATTAATTGAAAGGTTCATGATCTTATTCTCAGAAGATTGATGAGTTGAATGCCAAGTTAGAACTGTTGATGAAGAAAGACATGCAATATGTGAATTTGTTAGCAATGGGAAGATATATTGAAACTTCCATGCTGATGAGTAAAATGACTTTCAGGTTGATGTGAACTATTTTGGGAACCAAGGAAACTATCAAAACAAAGCCTTTAGTAAGAATCAGAAAACTCAGTTCCATAATAGACCTTGTGTGCAAAACAAGAGTGTGTTCAATCAAGGGTATCCGAACAAAGGCCAGAATCAGAGCAACTGTTTTGGCAATGCTGGTTCTTAGGTTCATGGAAACTCATCTACAGATCAGCCTTCTTAGGATTTTGAGCTTAATCAGATGGTGCAACAACTGTTTGAAGGTCAGCAAAAGAATGCTCTTGAAATTAATGAGAAAGTGGACATCATGTATACTGATCTCTCTGATTTAAAAGGGAAGTTTTCACATGTGAAAGTGTAGGAATTGCAAGTCGCTCGAAGCTCTTTAGGAATTATGGCACCATGAGGAACATGTGCACGGAAACAAAGGCCATCCAAAACAAGTGTGAATGTTATTAATATCGCTAGCAAAAATAAAGAGGACACTATCTGCAAAGCAGCGATATATCAATTTTTTGAAGTTGGGATCGACCGATCCATGTCAAAGATCGACCAGTCTGGATGAAGGTGGATCGACCGATCCCCACAAGTTAGATCGACCGATCCCCACAAGTTAGATCGACTGATCGTTGTACGTCTGAGCCTGAAAATGCTACTGATGATGCTCAAGAATTTGTGGAAGTTGAGATTGTGTATGTGCCACCTCCTTATGTCCCAAAGTCTCATATCAAAGAATCAAGTTGGACCGATGGATGATAAGAAGTATGCTTATTTCAAAAAAAATTATAAGTGTGGTTGCATGTGAAGTTCCTTTGAAGAAGGCAGCTAAGAATGTCCCATTGTATAAGAAATTTTTCTAGGACATCATGGCAGGGAAGGAAGTTGTGGAAGAGATGAAAGCGCAATTTCATCAAGAGATGAATGCTTGTCAGCCTTTGAAACAATTTGCAAAATTAGAGGACCTTGTACAATTCTATTTACCTTGCAGGGATGGAAGTCACATTTGCTGAATGTCTTTGTGATTATGGGTTTACTGTAAACGACATGTCCAAATACATTGCAGAGATTTTGGGGATAGATTCTTTAAAGGCTGCTGGTGTGTCTCTGAAATTTGCCAATGCTTCAACCGCACCCCCACAAGGCATCATGATGGATCTAAAGGTTAAGGTGGGAAGATGTCTGGTTCCCACATACATCCATGTTACTGAGATGAGAAAGGATCTGAGAAGCCACTAATTCTGGGGAGACCTCTCCTTAATATTGTAAGGGCAGTAGTGGATATGTCTACTAAGAAGGTTGCATTCTCTTAAATTGAAAAGGAGCTTTACTTTAATGTTGTACCCACTCGTGGAAATACTAAGGTTGCTTCTTCATTTGCCACAGTAAAAGACAATAAGTTGGTCTCTGAGAATACCCAAAAGAATGATGAAAAGAGTGGTGTTGATGAAGTCTTGCATGGAGTCATCAAATTTTCTGTGAGGAAGCCCAAAAATGCTAGCAAGAAGGACAATCAGAAAGAGCATATGAGTGAGGATGGTTCTCGTTCGATTCTGACACCTCATAGGTGTGATGGAAGCACAATTGAATATAAGGTCCAACGCAGAAGAAAGTATTAGCTTTTCTCAAAGATCAGAGGTACGCCCATGCCTAAATTCAAGGAAAATGGTCAAAGTGCTATAAAAATTATGATGAACAACATTCAGCCATTCTTGGCTGATTCCTCGACCAAAGTGAAGCTCATGACTATAAAAAGCACTTGGTGGGAGGCAACCCACTGGTATGTTCCTTTTCTTTTTCATTTCTCTTTTATTTAGTTTCGTTTATCTACTCACCTCCTCCTTTAGATTTATTTTTGCACCGAAATAATATGAAGTAAGTCTGGGGGAGGTTGCCACTGATGTTATCTTTTGTTTCTGTGTTTGGGTGTTTTTGAGTCATTTTTTTTGCTTTGTTTTATTGAGTCATAGTTTCTCGGGGCTACTATTTGTTTTTGGAACTAACTGTCTAGCTAATGCCTTACTGACCATTATTCAACCACTTACATCATATCCCACAAAAAACTCCCAAATGGATCGATCTGCTAATGGCACCCAAGCTTGTTTGGGTAACTGAAGAATTCAAGGCTGACTTTAACTAATCTACACAATTCTATCATCTTTAAGCGTGGCATACATTGGATCATATTCATCGTTCAGGTCTGAAATGACAACGTTTGTGAATATGGTTTCCCTCTCTCTTCCCTTCAAATGAAAAATAAGAAAAATGATAAAGGTTAAAACAAAGTGAATCGGGTGCTCAGTGGTTACTACCGTTGGTGCTTGTGTCTCATGGAAGCCTATCCAATAAACTCAATCGAAAGAAAAAAAATAAAATGATACCCTTCAAAGTAGGGAGAAATCGAATGAGGAAAGTGAGTAAAGGGAAAGGAAAGAAACCAGATTAAGACTATCACTATGATCAGAAACCTGTATGGGTAAGAGTCCATGTATCCTATTATCGATACCCCCTCGATGAGACTACACCTTTTAAAAAAAAGTCAAGGTTAGTAAAGGTGAATTTAGGTTACTATGGATAGTTGTGGTTTGAAAGGGGTATGGCCGTTAAGCTAAATGTCAAATACATGGAAATATCTTCAAAGGTTTGTTACTCTTCTATGTGGCTTTCAAAATGTAGTGGTAAATGCGATGTTCAAGGTCCCATTTTTTCAAACTTCATTTCTCTACAGTTTAGTCTATGTTTTTCTTAACTTGAGAACAACCAAATATTCAAGTATTGGGGATTCGATGAGTGTCGCTTTTTGGTTTTAACTCGATTTTTGTTGAGATTGCAAGGTATTTTGGTCTTCACCGACTCTTTTGGTGTTATTCATGTATATTACAAGTTATATGTTAGCTTTTTGGAGTGAAATGCATTTGGGAAAACAATTGGAGCTTAAAAGGGTATTAACGCAGAAACATGAATAAATCGATCGATCTCTATCAAAGATCCAACGATATAGAGTGTAATATTGCGAATCTGCCAACAAGAACAAATTTTGTTCGACCCAGAAATTCAATATATTTTCGCTAGTCTGATAGACGATCGATTGATTCATGGTGTAGGGATTGACCGTTCCATGCTTAAAGGATCGAGATCCTTGCCATCCGAGAGAAACTTTTCCTTTTTGCCATGCAACAAGTTTTGGAAACCTAATTACCTAGAAAATCGAACAAAGACTGTTTTTTGTGCTTTATCTTTGTTCTTGATGGCGAGAGGGCTTTTGAGGGTGATTTAGAGAGCATTTTGGAAATTTTTAAAATATTGGAATGAGATTTCTTCCTATACCTATTGGAGAAGATTTATTATCCCTTACTCTCTGTTTAAATACAATATCATGATGCTTTATTTTGAATTAATATATTGTTGTTCTTTGAGCATGAGTAAGTAGTTATATTTTTGAATTAAGGTTTCTCACTAGGGGATTTCATGATATATTGGTGTAGAATTGTTAGATTGGAGAATCTATCATTTGGTTCTTTGTCTATCGTTTTTCTTAAGGCTGAGACTTCTCTGACCGCCTCGCCTCTGATGTAAGATATTTGACACATCGAAAGTGTTTGCTTGAATTCCCAAAATAATAGTAAATTAGTAAAGTTTCTATAACTAAAGGAAGTTGATGTTGTTGCGTCTTGTGAACTAATCAAACAAGAATTTTTGAGTGTTTAGAATATGAGATTCAGTAAAGACTAGTATTTATATTTATAAAACATTGGATGTCAGCGCTACAAAAGTATGTTAGCTCTAGTTTCGTGATTTGAGTTTAAGACGTCAATTCATTTGATTAATTGTCAACTGTTTTTATCAATGTTGAAATAAAATTCCTGAGAATTCCTTATGTTCAGCGTTTGATCTAATTGTCTACAACCTCAAGTTTATTTCTTTCTTGTCTGCTTGATCTATTATTTGTGTTTAAGACTGAAAATCTATAACAATCTTCTTTTATCCCTTTGGCTAGTAAATTGTCTTACAACTCTATGTGTGATCTCTGGCCCTTGTGGATTCGATCATGTATTGATATTTTGCACTTCACTATGAAAATGCATGCAGATAATCAAGTTAAAACCTGACATATCAGCAAGCTCACACCTCTCTTTGAAATTTTTGGCCCAATTGAAGCTCCTTCGGTGACCAAACTCTTTCGCGGTTCCTCGCCATCATGTTTTACAGCTACGAATACAATCCTTTCTGTAGTGAAATCCATATCAATCCCCGATGAAGTTGACGACAAGCTCAAACCTCCATCTGAAATTTTCAGCCTAAACAAAGCTCCTCCGGTGACCAAAATCTCTCATGGTTCCTCGCCAGTATGCCCCACTGCGACAAATAGAAGCCTTCCAGTAGTGAAATCTTCATCAATCCCCGATGAAACTATGATGTTCGATGAAGCACTAATAAGAGCATTGATGAATGTTATAGAGTTATCCTCTAACCCACCAATTACTTTTGTTCAATGAATTGAAGCAATGGACAAACCTTTAGCATTTGAACCACCTTCTAGTGCTCAATGTCGGAAACACTATAGGGTTTTGAGCCATATTACTTGATTCCTTATGACCAACACTAGTTGATAGAATTGAGAAAAGGTCAGAAGAAAAAATATCAACACACTATTGTAAGAGATTTTCCTTGCATTCATATTCAGAAGATTCCCGTTCCGTAATTTAAGGATGATGGAACTCTAAGGTTTCCATGGGCTGCCATATTGAACCCTACTACAAGAAACCTTTATCGACCAGCCAAGCCCACCTTTCGGTCTAATGAAACTCTTCAGGTAATCATTCCTTCACATATACTAAGTTTATGACCAGAGATTTAAAAGAATATGTCACTGGAATGTTCCATCTTTTCTCTCTTCCTCATGTGGCTTAATCCATGTTGTAGTGAATACGTTGTGGGGGAAAAAATTGCATAATAGGATGATGTAAGATAAGTGAGTTGTCTTATATGTTTCACATTCCCCATGATTCAGAATATTGCTACTCAAGATTAGGTCTCAGACACGTTACATCCGGACTTGGTAAGCTTATGCAAACGCATTAACCTCGTATTGATACGACTAATTTGGAGAAAAGAAAAGTTGATTGTTCAAGTTGAACTTGACACGTCATTCTTAAAAGAAATTGCCTTAGATGACAAGCAAGGTAATATATTATTTGGTATATATTGAGTACACATGAATTTCAAGTGTAGATATGGAACTTAGAAAACAAAGAAAAAGATGTCTCTTCCCAACTGCACAAATAAGTGTGGAAAACGTTCAAGGCAGGAAGATATGTCAACTGAAACTCTAGGAGTTGAAACGAAAAGGGAACAAGCTTAGTGTAATGTTGCATCAGATCATATGGTGGTACAATTTGGAAATTCAGAAGTGAGTTTGATTTCAGTTGAAAAAAGCACAAAGTGAATCTACTATCCAAATTTTGGAACCCAGTAATAAAATATATTTTAAAGAGATACAAACACAAGAAGGTGCTGAGCCGAATGATCTTTCAATGCCAGCAAACTTCCGCACTTACTCTAAGGTAACAATAGCCATTGGCTCGAACTGCCAGTCGACTTTAACGCCATAAGGAGGTACCCTAATTGCTCCAGATCAAAATACTATTATGAATGAATTAGATCGCATATTATTGTTTCTACCAATATTACTCTGCTACATATGGTATCCCTCTCACAATCAGACTGATCAACCAACTGAGCATGTTGATGGAGATAGGTTTATTAGTGATGCTAAGGTAAACTTCAACATGTTAAGAGGTGGAATGCAATAAACCACTTCCAAAATATTAGGATATAGCTGGACCATGAAGCAAGGGAAATGTAAATAAGGTCGTTGAAGCCACGAGAGTCGAGTACCATCCAACTCCCTATTATTGCCCTCCTTTTTCTTGTTTCACTAAGCTTATATACCATAAGTTTCTCTTCTTTTCTAAGCTATTGCTTGGTTGAATAAGAGGTTTTTTTCTCATTATACTTTCTTAAACTTTAGAATTGTAAACCATACCTTGTATGTTTTATGTTTTTTTTTATTCGAAAGAAAATTCTCTTTTACAAAAATAAAAACATGTTTGTATGTTTTAAGGTATGTCAATTAACTTTCCTTCCTATAGATGTCGATCCGCCGTTGCTTGAGCTAATCGTTCATAATGGGCTTTAGTGTAGAAAAATGTGGTACAAAGAGAAAGTGATTGGTGTATTAGTGTTGAGAGAATACCTTTGATCCTTCTCAAACAAATTACGGTTCTACTTTTTATAATATTTGAAATTATATCGTAAATGTAGAACAAAATTATAAAGCTTGCTAAAGATAAGAACTCATATTTCTAACAA